>BLKR01004773.1:0-98092 GCA_011170035.1 Teleogryllus occipitalis | reverse complement strand
ACAAACTCATCAATTCCAGCTCCAACAGCATGTAAATCTAATGACAAATTGGGCAAATAACTGGAAAATCAAATTAAATCCCTCAAAATCAGCAGCAAAAATCTTCTCATTAAAAACCTTATCTTCTCATTAAATGTTCTTATTAACCTTGGATTAAATTTAGATACTAAACAACTGGAAACAACACGTTGAGATAAAAGCAGAACAGGCAAAAACCAAACTAATCCAATTAATTAAGACCTTTACTAAACTCATATAACCATCTCTCACTGTCAAATGCACTAACGCTATACAAATCACTCATTAGCCAAACACCATTATACGTATGTCCGATCTGGACCAATGTCGCCAAAACCAATCTCAACAAAATGCAAATATTTCAAAACAAATATTTAAAATTAATGACAAGAGCTCCATGGTTTATTAGTACTAAACAAGTACATCACGATCTAAACATAAATGAAATAGCTCACCAAATAGCATACCTATCAAACAACTTTACCCTTCATAAAGGCATCAACTCACTACAGACTCGGAAAAGATCCCAGATACAAAACCATAATTAAGAGCAGATGCCCTATCTATTCTTTCCTCCAGATATTTCCAAATATTGACTAATTCTCCTGAGGTGCTATTTGTTTCCTCTCCCTGTATTAAGATTAGTTAAGTACAATTTTAAACTAGATTAAGTTAATTAGATTGTCATCACACAATTGCAAAGTTTTGCTTGTAAACTGAACATTATAATTTCAATTAAACAATAAATAAATTAAACAACTTGCTATCAACAGAAGTCCATGTTCGTCACCATGCTTTTGGGCCGCTAATCCGTCCGTCCACATTTCAGCTCAATATATTTCTTCAATGTGCTCTCGTTTCTAATTGATCTCCTGCTTTATTTGACAGGCTTATCCTTACCTAAACTTGCCCAGGATATCTTAGGCTTGTCTAGTCTTGCTATGTCTCGCTCAAACTGGTTCACTCTCCCAGACCCCCCATTCACTCGCAAGCGTCCACTCTCGACCAGGTAACTACTCTCGCTTGCACTCTTCTATACACGCACGCTCTCGTCCTCTCTCGCGGTGATCCATCTCCACGCGATCTAACTTGCACGCGCGTCTTTTGTTTCATCGTTCTTCGAACTCCACCTGTTCACCTCCATCACGAATGTAAGATGCACATTAAGTTATGTCAGCACATTTGTAACGGTTTGACCTCATGCACTATACATCTTATGACATGCGGCATTAGAACTCACAACTTTAAAGTTCAAAATTAGTTTTAAGACCCTTGCTGCGTACGTTACGCGCTATAAAGAAATAAACTTGTTCAGTGTAAAAATTAAACGTCTCATATCATCGCATTTTGAACAGATTGGTATTAGTTATCCATACATTTCTGCTCATTGAAGTAAAGAATAAGGCCATAACTTACTTGTAAGGTTTGTCGTTGCAGTTCTAATGTCAGTCACGTGTCTCCTACATCGTCAGGTCAGGACGTTACTTGGGCGTTATATCTCCTCATTGTCTCTGTCTGGAGGAGAATTCTAATCGCCGGCAGCTGTATTCTATTGAGTTGAATTGTATTGAATTCTATTATATTGAAGTTCTAGTGGCTGGTATTTTTCCGGGGTTTATCCGATAAATATCAGGCGAATTCCAGAGTAGAATCTTAACAAAGGAAGAGCGCGAAATATTTCATTCCTCATCATTGTCCCTTCCTCTTCCGTTACGCCCGTACTCGTACACTTACACTACCATACATGCCATTTGATTGATTGATTAGTGATTCCGGGCGCGTCAAATGCTAAGGCTATTAGTCTTGTAAGTGTAGTGAATGTTTTCTCCCCAGGAGGTGGCGGTGATCTTCCCCGCTGGAGGGTGAGATCTGGCGTTGACCTAACGTCGGCTAGCGAGGATTTCCCCAACCAGGAATCTTCCACCAGCGGAGCACCGCCCCAGCCACGACAAGCACTAAGCTCTCGGCCGGTGTGACGGTACGTGTGGTAGTGTAGTGCATGTAAGTGAGGGGTGAGGATACGACAAGGAAGAGGAAGGACAGATCACGCGCGGTCCGTGGCCCGTTCGTTAGGGCACTGCTCTTGCATTCGCCTGGTGTTGATCGGAGAAACCACGGAAAACTACCGATCAGAGTAGCCGGCCGTATGAATTCTGCTCCAGACAGCGACTGAATTCGGCCTAGCTATATAGCTAGTGTCGAAAATCCTGCCACCGTCGGGTCTCGAAGGTACTGTAGTGACATCACTCAGTGCCCTGAGCTACCTCCTCAGATCCACACATGTCAGTAGTCCAGTCGGGACCATGGAGCTTGTCCCGGCTGAAACAGTGCTCCGCTGGTGGGAGGTACCCAGGAAAGGAAACATCGCAATCCGTCATGTAAGACGTTGAAGAATATCACGATCCCGTAGGGCAGGAACGCCATCCCCTTCCGGGATACAACATGCACTACACTAACAGGACAGGCAACCGTAGCGGCTGCCGCGTCCGGAAACAAAATAATCAATCCTTATTACCTCGCTCAGGAGCGGTAAGTGAGGTCATTCACTGTTCCCTGGTGCGTGCGAGGCGTGTCGGCAGCGCGTTGGCCGGCGGTCCCCAGGCCGCCTCACGCCTCGGCCAGTGGGAGAGCCTGGCAACAGAGGTCGCCCCTCAGCGACAGGACACACTTTTTTAAAAGGATTGGCACACTGCCGACGTAAATAGGTGGCAGATTATTCACAGCCTTTCTGTACGTGGTGAATGTGCTTTCCAACTCTAGAAGTAAAGGTTCTTAATCATTACTTTTGTCACGTATTTGCCTTTTACTGTGGAACTATTAGCCAACACACGAATGAAATATCCACATCATACTAATTTGAAGTCAATGAAATTCGATCACAACTTTTTTAGTGACACTTGTTGAATTGAAGTTATCAAAGATGTAAAATTTTGTTAAATTTAAATTATTAGCAATGTGTGTTCTTTAAATAGGAAATTATTCATCGTATTACTGCTCTCTCTCTCTCTCTCTCTCTCTCTATATATATATATATATATATATATATATATATATATATATATATATATATATATATATATAAAGAAACATTATTTTCATAATTTCTATTTCAAAGCGCGTTTTCTGTCGAAGGAAACAACATTTTAACATCTTTTCTCTCTATCGGGAAATATATTGAATAAATTGGCTGACAACTATTTGAGATATAAGAAGTACTTTTAAGAGCATATTGAGATTTTATGTAGGAATTGACAGAACAGTCATTAATACGGTCAAAATATGTTACAGACCTCCCGGAATGAATGAAGTTTAGCAACATTACGGACTCTCTTATTGGTTGGATGATACTTGCGCGATCACATAAAAATGTAGAATGCGTATTATCGAATAAAATGTAGAATGAATTCCTCTAATCTTACATAACAACACAGCTGCATTCGGAACCACTCAGTTTGTGAGGTGATGGCCCCTAAAGCAGCGGACTTTACGCGCGTGGGCTCCGGTGGACCTGATCTCGCCCATCGCGCGAGTACGGGGGGCGGCGACCTCCGCCTTAGCAACGCGCCGCGCACGCTGTGGCCAAACGGCGAACCTTCAGTCACAAATGCGAATTCCTATGGAAGGGATTTTGAGGAATTATTATTACCAAATCCACATGGTGGATCCAATATGGCCACATCTTTGCAATAAATTGGGTTTTCATTCATCATAGTTTGTAACAACAATGGACAAAGGATTGCAGTCGTCTACAGATTTTGAGAACGAGGTTAGGCACGTTTGGAATAGTAACTTCCTTGCCCGAGGGAAGAGGTCGCAAAAAATGAGAAATTCTGTCAGATGGAAGAAAAATGTGAACAAAAATAAATACTCTGCAAAATCTCTTCCCAAGCATCCCACGTGTAAACGTGTGGATGGGAATGATTTTCATTGTTCTATATTTATCATGGAGCACAGTTCGCGTGTTTCAGAGGCTCCCTAAAACATAAAGGAAATATAGCTCTTCTCCCAATACCCGGACGCTCCTTTATGCCACCCGATCGTGTGCTCGGTAGAATAGAGAAAGAGATGAAATACTACACAATTATTGCAGAATCACTGGAATGCTATAGTTTCATAGAACAGTATGACACAGTGTTTAAAAGTGTAAAAGACTTTGACACTCTAGACTTGTTATAAAAGTTATACACTCTAGACTTGCTGTTATAAAAGTTGTAAAGCCACCAAAGTAATGTCATTTTAGATTTTCAGTTATTATTAGTTTATTACTCATTTATTATTTCAGTTTTATTATGAAAAGCGGGACCACTCCAACAACAACAGTGATCATTCAGGGAGAAACTCCGTACAATGTCGAGTTACGTGCAGCAACTAGACAGAAAGGTTTACCGGCCGAAAATGAATATTGGTATACCAATAAAACTGGCGAAAAGGAATGATATCCAACACTTACTGGTTCTGCTCTGTGGAGATAGCTGAGCTGATTTGCGACCCTTAGCATTTTACAAAAATTTACTGATGACCTGTGTCAGTGAAATTGAGTTTTTCTCTGAAGACGAATGTATTTTCATGGAAGATCTTTAACTGGTCAATGGCTAGATGAAAATACCTATACTTTTCTAACTCTAACAAAATGTTGCAAGAAAAAATGCCTCTTCTTCATTCCAAATTGCCCTTGTGCATAATACATTTTCAAAATGACCTTTGTCCAAGAAAAAATCCTAATTTAAACTAAAGAAATAGGAAAATTAAGAAAAAAACGTTCAATTTATCATTCCATGATTGAAAATAAAATACAAACGTTTAGTTTACGTTTTTTATCAAAAGTATTTTTCAAAAAGTTTATCAAAAAGATTTTTATAAAACGTTTTTATCACTTTCTGTAAAATTAACCTGTATGGGCTAGGGCGCATTTGGAAATGGACCACTGATACACAAACTGTTGGATTTCGAAACGGCAGTATATTTTTGCCCAAGTTTTTCGTAGCGAAATTTTAAAAAAATACACATATAAAGGTTTCAGAACCAGTCTTTTTTAATTGAAAATATGATTTAAATGAAAATCTTATTACAGGTTCCCAGATAAGCCTTGTTCCATAAGTAGAACACCGGGAACGAACGGTACCAGTAGTTTGGGGGGTAATGTTTTGCAATTTTCCTGAATTATAAAAGATTTAGATAATATTGTCTTTAATTTTAATACATAAGAATAACAAATAAAGTATTTGAGAATTTCGAAAAACAATATTTACAGTGTTTTGAATAATAAATAAATGTATTGATAAGTGTGTGAATTTCAGAATCCTCAGGTATAAGAGAGATGTTTTCATTATGAATATGTTTCATAATTTTTGAAACAGTTTTCATGCAAATTTATTTTGCATTTCTCACTTAATTTCCTTGTACTGCATTTGTTGGGCCGCAGGTGCAATTAAATGTCTAAAAAACTATTTATGTGTGAAGCAGTTTGCTGAGACTCTGTCGCCCATCAGGTGACGGGCGTATTTTTGCAAATATGTTTGCACTGTATGCCTTGTAAATGCTAGATGCATCACATTTTTATTTCTTCGTCTATGAATCAGCCAAGCATTCCAAACAGATGAATCGATACAGAACATGCAAACGTCACTCCATTACTATTAAGATTTCGTAAGATTGATTATGTTCGTCCTTGCGATCCACTCCATCCATGAATTTATTATACTTAGTAGCTACGGTATTTGGCAGTGGGACTGGAAATGTCACTTTTCCCGGCTCGCCTATCTGTTGGCAATTCCAATTGACTCAATGGGATTTCAATAAGTAAAATTTCTCCACTAGTTAGACTTCTGAAGAAATGTACGATAAAGTAAAAGGATGGTACCGTTCATTCCCAGTGTTCCACAAATGGAACATTTATAATTTAACTAAAGTTTTTCCAATACATGGAAATGTGATCATCAATATGCGCTTCAATCTTACATATTGAATATTTCTTTGTAAAGAAAAATAATAAATAGTTTAAAATTCTGCAATAATGAGCAACAATACTTACTTTCTTTTTTTAATTTTATTACTCTTTTCGGCATTTCTGCCTTTCAAGGGTGTTTATACATGATTTCATTAACTATAGGATTAACCATTCTCAGGTCTAAATGTCAATATAATAAAAATAAAGAGCTTGGCAAGTTATGTTTTGTGTGTGTGTGTGTGTGTGTGTGTGTGAGAGAGAGAGAGAGAGAGAGAGAGAGAGAGAGAGAGAGAGAGAGAGAGAGATTATATTTTCTGATATTTATGGAGGCTTGATAATGTCATTAGGATAACGTGAGTGGATTCTCTGTGGTTGACTGTACTTCTTCCCTAGATTGTAAGTTGCTGTAGCTGGGGATTCTGGTACTGTATCATAAAAGCTTTTTGAAATTTTGATAATGTAGTCCTGAATTGATTCTTATTTTAATTCTCTAAGTAATTGCTTATTGTTAACCATGGAGCTTCAGTAATTTTTATGAGGCATTTATTTTGTATTATTTGAAGTTTGTTAATGTGGCTATGGACTGCTTTTATCCAAACGGGGCTTGCGTAGGTTAGTGAGGGTCTGATTACTGATTTGTAGATTATTTTACCGCATTCAATGCTAAGTGAAGATTTATGATTTAATAAGGGATAGAGTTTATATTTTTTGACTATGTTTTGTTTACTGTGTTTGTGATATGTGCTATTTAATTTTGTGTCCATTGTTAGTCCTCAGTACTTAACTGGTGTTTGGTTTGGTAGTCATGGTATGGGTGAGTTTTGAATGAGTAAAGGAGGAGGTAATTTTGGCTTACGAAATGTGAACATTTTTGCTAGTTTTCAAGTATTAATTTTAATTCTCCATTTTTCAGTCCATTTCGAAAATTTAACCAAGTCATTTTGTAATTGGTCATGTGCGCATAAGATATCGACGTGTGATGTGAACAGTGCCGTGTTATCAGAAAATAAAGGGTTGAGGTATCTGGTTGATGAATATCTGATAAATAGATATTGAAGAGGTGAGGAGAGTGACAGGATCCTTGTGGGACCCCTGCGTCTATTATATGTATTGTTTATTTTAACTTTAAAATTTCTGTTGGTAAGAAAGTTATGAATGATGTTAAATAGATATTGTGGAGTTCCCAGTTGCTGTAACTTGTACAGGAGACCAGTATGCCAAACTGTGTCGAAAAAAATTGCTAGTGTGCGTTTTCGTTGGTGAAAAGATGTGGCTCTGTAGATTCGGTTAGGCGCAGTAGTTGGTGGTTGGTTGAGTATTTGGATCGAAAGCCAAACTGGAAGTCAGGTAGTGATTTTCTATTGTAAAAAAATTAATTAGTCTACTTAGTAATAATTTTTCAAAAAGTTTAGTGATAGATGGAAGAAGACTAATTGGTCTGTAATTCGATGGGTTTCTTGCATCTTTTCTTGGTTTGCAGAAGGGTAAAATTATGACTGTTTTCTAACTTCGTGGGAAATGTTGAAGCCTTAAAGCTGCATTAAATAGTTCAGTTAGTGCGGCAATAGATGTTTTGCTTAACTCTTTAAGTGCTATATTGGAGATAGTCATAACCGGCTGACTCTTTTTTGTTTTAACTTAGGTGATGTTTTTGGAGGCTTCTGAGGGAGAAATAAATGAAGTTGCTATCGGTACTGTTTGTATTGTTTGGTGAAAATCGTTAGTTACACGATTGAATGAGTGTATGTCTGAAATAAGGTTAGGTATGAATGTGCTTACTTTCTTACTCACATGATGAGTACAAAAATTTGAATGAAAAAGACTTAATATTCACTTCGTAACACCGCTAGAAAATGAATGAGAACACCCACGGGCATGCAACTTCATGTTTCATTGTCAGTCTGAACAAGTTGCCATACGTATAGAGGCGATAAAATGACAAGTAAAGGTCAACGGATGACAGCGCCGCGTTTGTTCCTCTTTTGGAACAACGGGCAAAAACGAGTTAAACGAGTTTAACCAGAGGAAGCAAATTTATTCTTTCATGGCAACCAATGACAACAATCGCACTGGACACAAAATTTCACCTTCTTTTAAAATAATCGATGTATAAGTTTGTGCGGTACAGTTTTGGGTTGGCAACAATGCGACGTGAAGAGTTGTTTCTTGTTATTCCGTTGTTTTAACGTAGTTTGGAGTTTGTATGTTCTGAAACAGTTTTTCTTTATTGTGAACGTATTATTTGTATCTGTTTCAGACAAACGAATATGGAATGTCATGTTGAGAAAAGTGAGCGTTTCCGATGCATTTTACTCTTCGAGTTTAACAGATCTAGTACAGCAGGAGCTGCGAGAACAATATGCGAAACGTGCGGGAATGAAGCAGTTGCTGAAAGAACAGCACAAAAATGGTTTTCCCGCTTTCGAGCAGGATGGTTTGACTTGTCTGATGATCCTGTTCTGGAAGACGTTTAGATTTTGACGAAAATCGCTTGAATGTCTTTTGAGAATCCTCGTCAAAAAAAACGCGGGAAACGACGCAAGTTTTTGAAAGTGATCAGTCAACTATTGTACGTCATTTGCATGTGATGGGTAAGGCACAGAAATTGGTTATATGAGTACCACGTGCTAAGCGACAGTAACAAAAATCGAGTAAACGTCTGTTTGTCATTGCTTGCCCGCCATCGGATGGCTTGTGATAGGCACAAAGCATTCCTTTCAAAGATTGTCACCTGTGACGAACAATGGTGCCTGTATGCCAACATAAAGGAGGAAGTAGTGGCTCAACTTATCAAAAACAGCAACTCCTCGAGCCAAGGATGGTGCCCATTCACAGAAAATAATTTTGTGTTTGGTGGAGCAAACATTGGATTCTTCACTATGAACTGCCAAACAACATAACGATTACTTCTGCCGTGTACAGTGAGCAGCTAAGACGGCTTACTGTTGCTATTGATAACAAAATACAAAGACAACAACTGGTCCTGTTGCTCCATGATAACACTCGTCCGTATGCAGCGCAGTTGACCAAAGGGTTGACTAAACTTGGCCGGGAACCACTTTCTCATTCTCCGTATTCTCCTGACCTCGCCCCCTCAGATTTTCATCTTTTCCGCCTCCTTCATTCAGGGGCAAGTGTTTTCTGATGAAGCTTCTCTTGACCAATGACTAACCAATTTCCTCCAGTCAAAACCAAACGAGTTCTACCTTTGAGGCATTGAACTGCTACCTGGACGTTGATAGAAGGTCACAGACAATGGATGTCACGATAGCAATGCCAAGAGATGCGAATATGTCACTGAATGGTTGAGATAGTGAGTTACAGAGCGTGGCAGTGAAATAAAATAAATAAAATGAAAGGTAAAAAAATATATTAAGAACCGTACGAACTTATGTAAAAACCCAATATAAGAATTTTATTTCGGAAAGAGAGAAGGGAGTTTCTACCTATCGTCAATTAAAGTTTATGTAATTGGATATTTAGTTATTTTCTCTTTCTTTCGATATCATTTTACGATGTGAGTCGCCGGTCTTCATGCATGCCTAAGTTTTTAACGGATTCTGCTTGTATCAGTTATCACCACCAATCCATCATTTATCAACAAAAGATGTAAAAGAAATAATACTCTATATTCCTTTCAAGAAAACTCCAAGTTATGATCTGATAACGTGTCGTTCTTAAGAACCGGCTCAAGAAAGCTATTGCCCTACCTCAATACTAAATACAGTTCTTAGAATAGGCCGTTTTCCCTCACAGTGGAAAATATCCTAAATCATCCTCATTTCTAAACCTGATAATCCTGCACACGACACTGCGTTATATTGACCTATCAGCCTACTTCCTCTCCTTTCAAAAATTTTGGAAAAACTAATGCTGAAGAGACTAAGACCAATCCTGCATGAACATGAACTTACTCCTTGTCGTCAATTTGGCTTCCGCAAAAGGCACTCAATGATATAACAGGTACATAGGGTAGTAGATATGATCAATAAAATTTTAGAAGAAATGCAATATTGTTCTGCTGCTTTTATAGGTGTCAACCAAGCCTTCTACAAAGTATGGCACCTGTGCATTTGTGCTGTCGCATCTCATGCAGCCGCAGGGCAGCTGGTACTTGAATTAGAGTTTGTGCTCTCACAACTAATGGACTAAACATTCCTCTTCCGACATTGACATTCATTCTTCACAATAAACTTTGATTTTGGAGGTTTCAGCGATTTGCCTTACCGTGCGCGGCGTTGAAAGGAGGGGCGAGTGCAGCAGCGAGAGCGCCAGCAAGCGTGGCAGAGAAAATACAGCGGTGAAGAGCCACGTAATGGAAGGGCTTACCATCGGAAGGTAATGGACTAGGTTCCAGAACTGGTACAATTGAGAAGGATGAAATATGTTGATAATTGAGCGTGATATTTCATTGAACTGCATGATCATAGACACATGCACGTCCATAGAGATCAGAGGAAGGAGTTCGGGGAGAGAGTGGTAAAATGAGAGACAGTAGAGGCTAATGTGACCATCACTCAAGGACAACAATAACAATTGATAGACTAACTTTAGGTGTAAAGATCATTTCTTCCAACAAGGTTATTGTTTAAGAAACAAAAGTTCGACTGATCAAAATATTTCCGTTGTGTTGATAGCTGCACTCTTGCGTATCTTCTATAAGCTTCGCGTCAGTGCATTCGGTTTTGACGACTTAATAATTTTAACAGAATATAATGTAAAATACTATATAATTAATTAATAGTTCTGACGTATTAATTTACTGTCACCATGTCTTAAAATATTTCATTCTAGTTGGATCAGTAATACACAATATAGATCAATCATGCCACACCTACTTTTTCCTTCTCACGTAACGCAGGCCTGTAAAAAATATTGTCAAACATGTTGAAAAAAAATTCTTAATGATTTTAATTTCCAAAATGAGTGAGAAGAATAGTTGAATGAGAACAACTGACAAGATGTGCGAGGTCGACGATTACTGACTACGGATGGGAAGAGACATGCAAGTACAATGAATGGCGAGCGACTATTTGAATCTGAACGAAAGTGATAGTCCTGGGAGGAGGGGTGAACGAGATTGAAGACAACTGTGGCACATGAGAAGCATAAGGGGGTGCCAACCGAAGAGGAAACAACAATTTTCTTCCTGCGAGGGAAAACACTATTCTGTGACTACAACCCGTCATGTAAAACTGACAAGAACGAAATTCATTTCCTAAGGGATACGAATTCTTCGCTACACGTTCGTGCATAATATAACCAATGTTGTGGATTTCCGGACCCTGAAGGTCTGTACATGTAACTGAATACTATACATGAAGGTCTGTACCGAGAAAGGACCACTATGGAGAAGATACTGTCTCATCCTCGTCCAGACAAAAGAGTCTTTCATTCGAATAAAAGTATGAAGCGGTTGTTCCCTGGGGACGAAGGGTTTATAGGTACAGCCACCAAATGCTGAACATGAGTTGCCATAAAAATGATGGGGAAAGACGAGCTTCTGTGGGCGCCTTCGAAATGTATTCAAGACTAGGCGCGCTAACGGGAACGGCTTAAACCAGGCCTCACCAAGCTGGGTTCAGGGCATCGTAGCCCTGGAAACGCAAGACGTTCGTCTGGGTCAGTTTCTTCTCTCCCCTTTCCCCGCCGCACCCGCATTTACAATCGTCATCCCAGAACTCAGCTTGAAGTGTCGCCCCCGGTTGCAACAAATGTGCCCACAGCTGAGTGGGCAGTAATCAATCCTAGGACCTTGTTTAAGGAAACCGCGGGTAACAGTGCAATGCACACCGTGCATGTGAGCATCCCTTAAGGAAAGGGCGCTGGGGCAGAAGGTTTTTGATTGATTGATTGATTTTTTCGTGTTTCCGGGCACGTCAACTGCTTTGGTCATTAGTCCCGTTAGTGAAGTGCATGTTGTTTCTCGGGAGACGGCGGTGATCTTCCTCCACTGGATGGCGAGATCCGACGCCGACCTACCGTAGGCTAGTGGGCTTTCCCCCTAACCAGGACTCTCCCGCCAGCGGGGCTCCGCCCCAGCCAGGACAAACTCTGCGCTCCCGACCGGTCTCCCGGAATATGTGATAGTGTAGTGCATGTTAGTGTAAGTGTGTGTGTGTAAGGAGAGAGGATAGGACAAGGAAGAGGAAGAACACATCGCGCGCGGTCCGTGGCCCCATTGCTCCGGCATTCGCCTGGTGTTCATCGGAGAAACCACGGAAAACTACTGATCAAAGCAGCCGGCCGCTAGTATTCTCCTCCAGACAGTCACTGAATTCGACCTAGTGTCGAAAATCCTGCCGCCGTCGGCGCTGGAACCAAGAACCTCCCGGTCAGAGGCGCTGCAGTGACATCAGTTGATGCACTGAGCTACCGCTCGCGGTGGGGCAGAAGGCCGAAAACGGAGCGGGTGTTGGCGCGGAGAGGCGCGCATGGGCCGTGAGGCGACGCGCGTTATCTCCGCCGAATTTCTGTGTCCGTCGCGGCGCCTCCGCAGTCGCAGCTGCTGACCTTGGCATTAGCAGATCCACCCGCCACACCGCTAGCTTCCCGACCTGAGGTCGCGAGTTCAAGGCCCGCCTGGTGCAGCGGACCGCGCCACGCCCGGCACCGTTACGTGCGTATTCGCGAGTCCTCTCGGGTCATCACTGGATGTGTGTGTGTGCTTGATGATGTGTCTGCCCGGTTGTCTCGCGGCGGGATGCCTGAGAATATGAACTTGTCAGGAAGTTATTTTACTTGAAGAAGAGATGTCCATGTAGTTTTTTAGTGAATGTGACATTTCATCGAGGGGAAATGGTAAAAGCGAATGCGATGTTCCATGACACGTTGTAGTTCGCGAATAGGGAATCGATGTTCGTGTTTCACAGCTGCTGGTGGCTTCTCATTAATTTTTTGGATAAAACTGTGTCAATCATGGGGAGAAACGTGCAAGTGCAACTGTGTGTAGAAGTGGCAAGTCCAAGTGTGTGTTGAAGGGACGGGGAGGACACAGATGAGAAAAGAAAAACGCATTTTTCTACCCGTGTTTGTTATGATACTCTTCCGATGTTTGCCTGACATTGATCGATGAAACAACGGAAAACTACTAATTCGTGCAGCTGGTAGCTAGAACTCTCTTCCAAAGAGCGGCTGAATTTGACCCAGCTCTGTAGCTAGTGTTAGCTAATCCCCCCCCTGTCAGGACTCGACCCCTCTGGCAACGATGCTGCCGAGACTACGATGTTGACGCAGGCGACCGGCTGCGTGCCGCGGCGTGGAGCGGCGCGGGGAGTGGGCCGGTGCGGGGCGGGGCGGGGCGCCTTGATCGCGGGGCGTTAGGTATCGCCCGCGGCGCCCTCCGAGAATGCGCCCGCTCGCCTTGAGAGCCACACCGCAGGCGGCGGCTGGTAGCGTTGGATTGTGTAGCTGGCGGCGGGAGGTTGTTGCCAATACGTGGCAGAGGTTTGATGCGGATAGCGGTACGAAACGGCAAATAGCGGTGGGTAGAGTAAGTAAAGGTGGATAGCAGAGAATAGTTTGCAGCCATGTATATAATTCGTTAACGGAAAAAGATGGTGTGTTGGCGAATAGCAAGTAGAGGTGATCAGGGGTAACTTGGTGGTCGCTTTCAATAAATAGAGTAGGAGTTGCAAGTGTTATGGTAGTGTTAGATTGCTAGAGATGAGGGAGCTCGCTGGACGGAATCGGTTACTCAAGATGGAACTGTTGCTGAGAAATACAGCCATTAGATGATTGTATTGTAAAGTAATTTTAATTAGAAAATGTCTGTGAGTATTTACTATTTACAAAATAACATATACCCGTGGAAACAAACATATTGTCAGTGTGCAAATCACTTTCTTTAGCGAAACACTTTAGAGAAACTCTAGTTTCATTAATAACATTCGTCTGTCCGTCCGTCCGTCCGTCCGCCTGTCTGTCTGTCTGTCCGTCCGTCCGTCCGCCTGTCCGCCTGTCCGCCTGTCCGCCTGTCCGCCTGTCAGTCCGTCCGTCCGTCCGCCTGTCTGTCCGTCCGTCCGCCTGTCTGTCCGTCCGTCCGCCTGTCTGTCCGTCCGTCCGTCCGCCTGTCTGTCCGTCCGTCCGCCTGTCTGTCCGTCCGTCCGCCTGTACGTCCGTCCGCCTGTCCGTCCGTCCGCCTGTCCGTCCGTCCGCCTGTCCGTCCGTCCGCCTGTCCGTCCGTCCGCCTGTCCGTCCGTCCGCCTGTCCGCCCGTTCGCCTGTCTGCCCGTTCGCCTGTCTGCCCGTTCGCCTGTCTGCCCGTTCGCCTGTCTGCCCGTTCGCCTGTCTGCCCGTCCGCCTGTCTGTCCGTCCGCCTGTCTGCCCGTACGCCTGTCTGTCCGTCCGCCTGTCTGTCCGTCCGCCTGTCTGTCCGTCCGCCTGTCTGTCCGTCCGCCTGTCTGTCCGTCCGTCCGTCCGTCCGTCTGTCTGTCCGTCTGTCTGTCCGTCTGTGAACACTACTAACGCCTAAATCACACGTACGATCTTTTCCAAATTGAAGAAACCCCTGTCGATCTGGTTCTAATTGACGCTTTTGAAATTTTGACAAACGTTTTTTAAAATTTGGGGGTACTTTACATGAAGCATCTCGGACGTTTTGAAAAGTTCCAAAAAAACAGCTCCATTTTTTTGTCTTCAAATTTCTTGTAAGAATAGAGTATAATACACTTATAAAGGTGGCATAGGTCCGATGTACGCTGTTAACTCTGAATTTTCGAAAATTTCAAAAGTTTGAATTTCTTCTGCGTCTTCATACATCTATATCATTGAAGATAGAAATTTTTACTTCATATGAAATTTGTTGTTAATAATCAGTTCCTTCAATAAGCTCATATACATTTTTTGAAACTTTTTAGTAGTTATCGAGCAATATTGCGTGCAATATTTACAATTTTAAAAATTTTTTTGATAGGGGTAAAGCTAAATGTATCCTATAAGATGACACAAACACCATATTGCTCTATGCTGTGTTTTTTTAATCACAAAAATTTATTCATTTTACTTGTCTCTGACGTCCGTAATTACAATACGGGCGATTTCTTTACATTATTATATTTATGAATACACGTGCTTCAAATAATTTGAAATTAAGATTCTCGAAAACTCAACAGTATTCTGTGAAAATGAGCTCAAATTTCCGCATTTTGAGAAACGCTCAAACGCAATTTTCTCAAGAATGGCTCCAAATTTTTATTCAGTCTACTAATGGTTAGTTTTAATTGCACTGTTCAATATGGGGTAAAGCTTATTTTCGTTTAAGTCTTTTTTTCTTCAAAAATGATAGAAATATAATTTCTTTTAAATATCTATCACGCCGTTAAAATGCATGTTTTCCCCAATTTGTGTACATTATTGAATTTGTGAGTGGAAGTGATTCAGATTAGTTCAAGTGAAGTTTTTCGAAAACTCTATAGATTCCTGTGAAAAAGAGCTTCAAATTTCGCATTTACAGTAACCGCCACTTTCTTAAAAACGCCACTTTCTTAAAAACGGCTCCGAATTTTTCAATAAAAATTGCTATTTAGGACGAGGTTTTTCTCTTCTTTGATATTCATGAAGTAATATTTCGGTTCTGTGATTTGGAAACCGAAAAGTTGAGAAAATGTCAAAAAAATGTACTTTGGGCGACGATAGATGGCAGCTGGCCAGAGAATGGAGCAAGACCTTAAAACCAGTCCACACCAAGTAAATTAGAAAAAAAGCTACGAGAAAGGCTGTGCCATTCTATAGCACTTCTAGTTTATGATAGTTTTCATGTTTTTCTTACATCATTATAGCAACCAAAGTTGTACATTGAGAAAGGAAAAGAATAACAATACAAGCTTGTGGCAGCACATGTCGTTGGTAATGCGAACAGCAATCCGTTCATGAAATGTCATGTACAAAATAATAATGCCAGTTCCAATACATCATTCCTCTTCTGAAACGTCCACGTCAAAACTGCAGTGACTTTCACTTCCTATCTCAGCCTTCTCTCAGCCGCCCAGGACTGAGCCTGACATGGGCGCTCGGCCTACCCCTGCAGCCCCCGCGCCGGGGCCTCGAGGCTCGGGTTTCTTTCGGGCCACGCCCACCCGCCCGGCAACCGACGGGCGGCCTCGTCCTCGGGGAGGCCTGGGTTCGGTTCCGCTCCCTGGGCCCGCGCAGGTGGCGCGCGCCAACCGGTTCCTAATTCGAGAGGTGGCGCCTTGCCTTCCCTCAGGCGCAGGACCTCCGTCACCTCTTCCACGGAACCTTTATAAAACAATTCATGTGATTGATATGTATATGCCTGTTAGCTATTCATGTGCCAATTTTAATGTAGACATAATGAAATGAATATTGGTCTTCTTTGCTAACATGTCTTCTCTTATAAACGATTGAAGTTCCAAAATGTTATATATAAAATGTAAGTTTTAATTTATTTTATGTTTTATCTGAGACAATTACAATGTCAATATTTTTTTTATTTTTTCTCGTTCGTATACATAAAAACGTATTTAGATTCACAACAAAGAACCATCCAAATAATTGATTTTAAAATTGTCATTTTGAAATAAAAAAAATTATTTTATTTAATATTTATTTCTGTTAGAACTTGAAATGAACGTCTTAATGTCAATAGTAACGTTACTCTTTTTTCATATGTTGCCGTTTATTGTATTCGTAAAAGAGCGTTTTAATGAAAATCACTATGCCTATAATAAATTCAATAAAGCCCTGGTGCTCTGACGAATCTTGCAGTCACCATGTGAATGTGATAATCAAGCATTACCGCAAATTCATATACTAGGTAGACTTCTCGCTGGAACTCAGTTTCGAACGTTTCTGACATCTGACGCTACAATATGAGGATTACGTCTAAAATGTAGATTCAACTTAAAATAGTATCATTGTGTATACTACAGCGTAACTCACGCAATTTGTGTCCCTTAAGGTACAAAAAAAAATTGTTTCGGTTCCTAATATGCAATATTTTCGAGTCATGCACAATGGTAAAATGTGTTGTAGAGGCATACCATGTGAAGAGGGTTGCACATGCAAGTTCATTTCCCAAAATATGTCTTTATCTGCAAAGTACATTTACTTGCTCGTCCTTACTTCGTAAGAAGAGAAGACATTGTGATCGTGAGCCGCAAAATTGCGATTTGTCGACAGAGAAAAACCCTTGTGTAGTCAGATTTCATGTTTTGTGGGTCCTTGAAAAATCGTTCGCCGGCAAAACGTTTGTCTGTCCATCCGTCCGTCTGTTAATTCGTCTGTGGTGAAAGCGCCAAAACCGTTCATCTGATTTTCTACAAAATTGATATTCGTGGGTCAATTTAACGAAATTCCTCTGAGTTTGAAACGTATATTTTGATTTTTGGGTACTTTAGATTCAAAATTTTCCAAAAAATGTTACAATTTTTACTTTCTCGTATACGTATGTATATACGGAGTAATATACGTAGTTTAGAGAAAGTTATGTTGTAAGATACACGAGTAGTAATGCTGCGCAGAAAAACTGCGAATTTTCTGAGGAAAAAAACTCATTGCCGGGCTCTGGTGACAAGTGCATAAATACAGTTGTGTATAAATGACAAGTGCATCAATACAAAAGTGCATAAATAAAGTTGCTAAATTAAGAGAAAAAAATCCTCTAGCACGTGATGAAGTCAGAATCCATGTTTTGTGGGTTCTTAATGCCGAAAAAACATTGAAAGCAAAACGTACGTTCGTCTGTCTCTCCGTCTGTCTGTCTATCCGTCTGTCGTATGTGAAAAAACTAGCGCCTAAACTACACGTGCAATCTTTTCCAAATTGAAGAAACCCCTGTCCATCTGGCTCTAGTTGAGGCTTTGAAATTTTGAAAAAATTCTTTAAAATTTGGAGGTACTTGAGGCCTCACGGACATTTTCAAAAGTTTCGCAAAAACGACTTCAAATTTTTCTTTAAAGATTTGGTACAGTTAGTGCCCAACCAACTCTATCTGATCACATAAACGCCATGCTTCTCTTTTCTTTTCTTTTTTCAAAAAATACCAAAATGTTTTTTTTACTTGTCTCTCACGTGGGTAATATTTACATTAGAGACAATTTCTTCATATTATTATATTTATGAGTACATGAGCTTTAAATAATATCCAATAAAGTTTCTCGAGTAATCAACAGTTTTCTGTAATAATGAGCACAAAATTCCGAATTTTCAGAAACGCTCAATCGGCATTTTTTCAAAAACTGCGCAAAATTTGTTCTTCCAATTTTTCCACCACATATTGCTAATTGCACTGCTTAATATATTGTAAAGTTCAATTTGGCGTATATCTATCACGCCGTTAATATGCACATTACTACCCTTGTGAGTGGAAGTGCTTAAAAGGAATTTAAATAAAGTTTTTCGAAAACTCAATAGATTCCTGTGAATAAGAGCTTCAAATTTCGCACTTACAGTAATGCTGAATCACCATTTTCTTAATAACAGCTTCATATTTTTCAATGAAAATTTCTATTTAGGTCGAGCATTTACTGTTATTTAATATTCTTGTAGTCATATTTCGTTTCTACTATTAAGAAACCAAAAAGTTGAGAAAATGTAAAAAAAACAACTTTCGACGACGATATATGGCAGCTGACTAGATAATGAAGCAAGACAATAAACCAGTCCACACCACGGAAATTAGAAAAAAATGCTACAAGAAAGTTCGTGCCATTCTGTAGCACCTTTAGTTTTTAATTAAAATTTGTCTTCAGATAGCGTAAAGGACGTGTAACAGAATGGTACGTGTTTCGTTTTCGTTGAAATCCTTGATTCTTTGAAAATTGCACAAGTTTGAAATCTTTTTCGGCGTCTTTCTGCAATTACAATAATAAAAATGTAATTGTCTTCCTTATTGAAATCTGTTCAACAGAAACAGATATTCTAATAAGATAATGTTAAGTTTTCGAAAATATGAGTATTTTTTTCAAATTTTTTTTGGAACATGGGGAATTTTGAATACATTTTGAAAAGTTATCTTTTAAAAAACGGCTCCATTTTTTTCTTTTATTTTTTCATCACATGTTGCATCGAAAAGCAAATAAATTGAGGTTGGTCCTATTTTCGAAGAACTCTGTGCACTTCGAAAATTGCAAATTTGAGAAATAATGCAAGAAAGTATGTGTTTTTGGGTACCATTCGTTTTCATATTAATGTTTGATGCAGGACTGGGAGCTAACTTCACTATCCAACAGTAGTACATTTATAAGGTTTTGTGGCAATTATTCAATCGTTTTAAGGAATAGTAAAGAACATTTCTGGCTATTTTACATTAAATAAAAACTTAGTTTCATATTATTATCTTCGATGTTTATCCTTTTCCCAAAGAATAAATGGTATCTGAAAGATTGTAACCCAAATTACCTGTCTTCCTTCAGTCCCGAACGGTTTTCAACTAAGTAAAACATGTGACCCTCTACAAACAAGGATCCGCTCCAGACTTCCTAATGAGAATTTACGTCTTCTACTTCACCTCTAAATCACCACCTTATCCACCTAACGTATCTATCTTCATTCAACTAGACTGGCATTCGTTAGGCTCGCTTGTAGGGTCAACCCTTAACAAAGCTGCATACTTATTAGCGATCCTCTTGTGGATATAAAGGTTCAAAGTCACATCAATTAGCAATTGGGGTGGACAAAACATATTAGCGGCGGTTATTTAGGGATTCCCCTGAGTCTCATTTCACCATCACCCCATCATCAGCATTATCAATTATTCGTCAGACAATTCATCATCCTAGATAAGCCACGCAGGCTAAGGAATTTTAAACTCACGAAAGTCTCTATTCGTACCGGGAGCGGTAGCTCAGTGCATCAACTGATGTCACTGCAGCGTCTCTGACGGGGAGGTCCCTGACGGCGGCAGGATTTTCGACACTAGCTTTTCAGCTAGGTCGAATTCAGTCGCTGTCTGGAGGAGAATTCTAGCGGCCGGCTGCTCTGATCCGTAGTTTTCCGTGGTTTCTCCGATCAACGCCAGGCGAATGCCGGAGCAGTACACTACCAAACGGGCCATGGACCGCGCGCGATCTTTCCTTTCTCTTCCTTGTCCTATCCTCTCCCCTTACACTAACATGCACTACACTACCACATATTCCGGGAGACCGGTCGGGAGCTTAGAACTTGTCCCGGCTGGGGCGGTGCCCCGCTGGTGGGAGAGTCCTGGTTAGGGGGAAACCCCACTAGCCGACGGTAGGTCGGCGCCGGATCTCACCATCCAGCGGGGGAAGATCACTGCCATCTCCCGAGAAAAAACATGCACTACAGTAACGGGACTAATGACAAAAGCAGTTGACGCGCCCGGAAACACGAAAAAATCAATCAATCTATCTCTATTCGTTCGGTGAACTCAACTTCCCAGGCGATACTTGCGCCCCGCGCCGGGTGGGGGCTCCCCACAGCGATCACCGCTCGCCAGGTCGCAGCACCTGCCAGGCGCGGCGCCTGCTGCCGCGCTCATTCTGAAGAGGTCGCCCGTTCGAGTTCCCGTTAGACCGGTCAACTGCTCGCCACTTTTGCTTTCGGCGGCGGCGGCGGCGTCTTCGGTCGTCTGCCTGACCGCCGGCGCGGCGGCGGGTGCCATTTACGCGGAGGGCGCCGACGCCGAGCGGTTGGCTTTCGACAGTCCCACCCGCAGCAGCCCTCCCTCCCACCACGGACAGCTCTGCGCTTTAGCAAAGCGCACGCCCTTTTCTTTTAGTACATTGTAGGAGTGTATTGTTTTAAAACCTTTTAACCAGGGATGAAATCAATTCAATATGAAACAATAAAAACGATAACGTGTTACCTGTTCGGAGATTGTATATATATATATATATATATATATATATATATATATATATATATATATATATATATATATATATATTATTTATTAAACTGGGATTTTCTTTCAAGATACGGACGGACACAAACAAACCAGTGTTTTATGTGGTATTCAAAGTAACATATCCTGTATCTTTAACAAATAACGAACTTAATATGTGCATAAAGCTCGAATTTTGAATATTACTTACTTTTTGTTGTGCTGCGACCTGCTAAAAACTGGTCATATTTACGATAAGCCAGTATTATTATGTAAATTTAATTGATATATCTGAACATATTCACCGTATCTTGAGCACGAGAGGTGAATTCTGTATCCACTTGCGTACTTTACCTGATGCAAAAATTCAGTTTCCAGTTTCCAGTTTGATAGCTTTATTTGCATATCATCACTAACCATAGGCTGCATTCTTGCCTTCATGATGTGAATATTATAACATCAGAACAAAAAGATAACTAAGATTTAATTTTACTTCATTTACACTTTTCATTGAATGTACATTTTTTAGCAATAACAAAGTAAACTTCTGGGTCAGTGAGGTTCTCAACCAATTTCTCATGATCTTCAGGGCAATTGGAGAAATAGGGTCTTGCTGGCTTGTGAACCTTTCATCCATCTCCCACATTTACGATACCGACCAGGATTGTTTTCGGTGATCCAATATCAGTGTGCCAACCAACTGAACTAATATTATTATTGCAAGATTTGAGAACGTCATTATTTACATTCAATAGTATTCAGATGTACGAGAAAGTTCGTTATTTGGTTTTCGGAAAGAGATAAACCGTTGAAGAAGTATCCAACAGCTTTAATAAGCCTCATTTCAATAAAGAACTCTTGCGTGTTTTATCTAACTCTATGCTCTATAGTCAACAAACAAGGATCCGCTCCAAAATTAAGGACAATTTGTTCCAACCTAATCCACCAACTTATCATCCTGTGGTATCTACACTTGGCGCCTACTATTTTATTCAACTTAACACTCTGTAGTGTATTTAGAAGGCTTATGATATTAGTATTATACTATGCTTTTCCTGGCCTAGAACTGTAGAGACCTCTCCACATCAACTCAAAACCAAATCAGCCGTCGAAACAGTTTGGTATCGAAACAAAACAGCAACGCGCGTGAACCCAATCCCGCTCCCCGACTGTGCGGCCCCCGCACTCGAGAGAAGACCAGTGGAGTCTACCTTCTGATTTAGAGGGCAGCCCCGCAGGCGTGCGCTCCCTGCAGCGCAGTGGATCCCGCGGCTTGCAGCAGCGGCGCTTGCGACACCGTCCGTCGGAGGCGCTGCAGCGGGTCCTCGCGTGTCGAAACGCGCTGCCAGATGCAGGTCAGCAACGCCGTCTCCACCCCCACCCCCCAACACCACCCCCCTCATGGCTTGCGCACCTCCCCGTCGCTGCGCTGCTTCCGCTCACATCGATTCCTTGATTGTTTTGTTTCCAGGCACGTCTGCTATCATTGCTTACAGTCCTGTAAGTGTAGTGGATGTTTATATCAATTGATTGATTGATTTTCTCGTGTTTCCGCTCGCGTCAACTGCTTTGGTCATTAGTCCCGTTAGTGTAGTGTATGTTTTTCTCCGGAGATGTCATTCGCTTGGTGTTGTATCAGAGAAACCACGGAAACTACCGATCAGAGCAGCCGGCCGCTAGAATTTTCCTCCAGACGGTGACTGTATTCGACCTAGCTAAAAAGCTAGTGTCGAAAATCCTGCCGCCGTGGGGAGTGGGAACCTAGGACCTCCCGGTCAGAGGCGCTGCAGTGACATCAGTTGAAGCACTGCCGCTCCCAGTGTTTATATCAAGGGAGGTAGCGGTGATGCCACCGATGGATGGCGAAATCCGACCCACACGTCGAATTTTTTCGGCATTTCTTTCATCTAGGTATCTCCTACAAGCGGGGCAGCGACTCAATCGGGACAAGCTATAAGCTCCTGATTGGTCTCCCAAAAAGTGTGGCGGTGTAGTGCATGTTAGTGTAAGTATGTGTAAGAGGTGAGGTTAGGACAAAAAGGTTCACGCGGTCCGTGACCCTTTTGTTAGAGTGTCCGGCATTCGCCTCGTGTTGATTGAAAAACCACCGATCAGAGCAGCCGATCACTAGAATCTCTTCCAGTCAGCGTCTCAAT
This sequence comes from Teleogryllus occipitalis, assembly GCA_011170035.1. NCBI lineage: Eukaryota > Metazoa > Arthropoda > Insecta > Orthoptera > Gryllidae > Teleogryllus > Teleogryllus occipitalis. Next base: position 75,169 of record BLKR01004773.1, on the reverse strand, counting down.
TTGACCTATCAGCTAGTGTCGAAAATCCTGACACCGTGGGGACTCGAACCCTAGTGCCTCCCGGACAGACACACTGCAGTGACATCAGTTGATTCCCTGATCCACCTCAGCCGGTTCTGCCAACAACTTTCCCTTCCTCGGTGCCATCCCATCACAGCCTACCGAACCGCATCTCCCAATTCGGCTGTTACTCCACCGCACAACTTCGTGACCCATGCATTTTCTTAGCAGACTCAGGAACATACTCTCGGGCATCAGCGACTCCTTTGCTGCCATTCGCTTTACTGAGCTAGCTGCCAGTTCGACATCCTAATCATTTCTGCTGTCATCCGATGCTGTTTTAGTCCTCCCTATCACCATCGTCGCTCCATTTACCCTGCCATCGTCCGTCATCTCAACTACCATTCCCACTGCCATTACCATCGCCCTTCTCATTGTCATTTCTACAGACACCCCCGCAACCAACCCGTCTTACATCTCCACTGCCACCCCCTATTCCCATCCACATTACTATCCTCATTGTCGCCTTCTCTTCCACCCTCACTATCATCTCCACTGTCACCCCCACTTGCATCTCATCTGATACCCTCATTTCCATGCTTGCCCTAACTCTCTCAACCACCCCCAAATCCATCTTTCTTCCATCTCCCCTGCCATCCTCATTTGCATGCTCGCCCCAACTCCCTCATCCACCCCCACTTCCATCTTCTCTGCCATCCTCATTTCCATGCTCACCGCATCTCCCTCATCCACCATCACTTGCATCTACTTTGCCATCCTCATTTCTATACTCGCCCCAACTCCCTGAACCACCCCACTTGCATCTCATCTGCCATCATTTCCATGCTCGCCCCATCTCCCTCATTCACCCCCACTTGCATCTCCTCTGCCATCCTCATTTCCATACTCGCCCCAACTCCCTCATCCACCCCCACTTGCATCTCCTCTGCCATCCTCATTTTCATACTCGCCCCAACTCCCTCATCCACCCCACTTGCATCTCCTCTGCCATCCTCATTTGCATGCTCGCCCCTACTCCCTCAAACATCCCCACTTGCATCTCCCGTGCCATCCTCATTTGCATGCTCGCTCGAATGCCCTCTGCCCCCTCCGCCGCCAGCGCCGCCGCACCAGACGTCGTGGCGCAACGCCGCCGCCGCCGCGTCTGGGGACGGCGCGGGCGATGGCACGGCGCTGGGCCGGTGGGCGGGAGCTGTATGTTAAGCGTCTCCGGGAGCCTCCTCCATCTTCGTTCTTATGTCATCTCGCCGCTCGTTCTCCTTTGTTAGGGCTATTATTCATTCTGTTTACTAACTGGTTGTTAGGGATTTTGTGCTTTTATTGTTTTATTGGCTTGTTTCATTTACCTTTTTGTGTTGCTCTTTTTGCGTTTCATTTGTTTTCCATAAGTAGACTCCTGTGCTATCATGGATGTCAGCCTGTTCTTTCTGAGCGTTTCTGTCAACAGGTAGTTTTTAATTATCGTCACATTTCTACTTTTTTGCTCATTCTTCGGTGCCTCATCCTTTCCTTTATATCATTGTGTAAGGGAAGACATTTATATTGCATTTCTCTCAACTCGATTAAAATTATGCTATCATTGTCTCCTGGAAATATGCTTTTCAATTGTCCTCTCGAAAAAATTCCGTTTTTCTTGCAGTTTGGCCACATAGGAGCCATCTATTAAATGTCTACTTACCTCTAAAGTGCTTTTTATGCAAATTCTATTAAAAACAGGGTATCCTTTGCCTTTTTCTGTAGTAAGCATTTATCTTTGATTTTATGAAGTTAGTTTTAAATTTTACTTTAGTTTATACGAGTTGTTTTTTTTAGGCTGGCTCTTGATACCAAGAGAATCGATTTATCTTCAGGTTCCTTTTTTCATTGCGATACTCCGCTTTTATAAACGTTCCTTTTTTATCATCGTTATCTCATTGTATTATTTAACTGATCCCACCTTGCAAAATTATTAATTCACTATTGCATAATGTTCATTTGTGTCATTGTTTCCATAGATTGTTAGTTCATTTGCGTAATTGTAGATCATTAATATAAGTTGCATAATTAGATGAATGAAAGAATAATTGTCTTTATTTCTGGAGTTGCAGCACATATTACATGATTGCGAGAGAGAATATTTCATTAGACAAGAATTGTCTGTAATTTTGATCTCACATGTCTAATTATCAAAAGTGTTTGCATCATCCGTGTTGCCAATTATTCTATAGAACGACCATTACGGGCGATGTGATCTAATTTTTATCATTTGAACGACATATTAATTCAGCAGATCGAATACTTGAGCTGGTACAGTTACCTTCTGCGAGCTACTCTCTGTTGCAGACATTCACACGACCACCAACGGCCTGCCAAGTCCACTTTACGATTGCTCTGCGAGAGATAACATTGCATGTGGGGCGTCTATAATGACAGTTGGCAGCGTTCCCGCTACGTCATTTTTAATCCTCTTGCTCCGGACCGGTGGCGAGGCACGGTCGCTTGGGGACCCGATCGTCGGAGGCCGGTGGGGGGCGGGGGGTGGGGGCGGTGGGCGGGGCAACCGGAGAAGAAATCTGCGCGTGCGACGTGCGTCTGCGACTGAAATAGCAGACCGCGCGAAGAAAACTGGAGCGAGCTCGTTACCGCTCAGGCAGCGCTGTGCGGCGCGGCGCGGCGCGGTCGGCAGCTGTCTGTGCCGCGCGTCATTCGATCTGCGAGAGGCCTGTGTGCCTGCTGCCTCCAGGTGCATGAGGATCAGGCCGTGGGAGCGTAGAAGGCGCGCGGGGCGCTGAAATAAAAAAACGAGCAGAAGGTGAGATATTGCTAGATTTCGTCTCTACGCGAGTCCAATTGCATGTTTTGATATCTGCTCGATTGCAATTGCCTTTGCTTTACGAAACGTAACATTCGTAAGCGAAAGTAGTTGAAATGTATATTTTGAATACCTGAGAACATAAATTACCTGCGTTAAAAATGGTTTGAGTTAACATGTACCTACTTGGATGTCATTATGGCCGAACTTTATATCAAAACATTTCATCATTTTGACAATTATTTTTAGTTTTAATCGAATATTAGCCTACAATTACTTCAAATTATTAATAATACAATTCAACCGATTTAATATAAAAATAATTCAAACACAGCGTACATACGTAAAAGTTTTGTACATTACAGATTCAAATATTATCATTTGTGGATAGAGAAAAAAGTGACTGATTCTGTTCCGCGTATCTATCTTATATCGTAATATGGGTGAAACGGAGTAAATCGCTATACTAATATTTCACAGCCTAAGCACCTTTGACAGTTCAGAAATACGTTTCTCGTTTCACAATTGTCAACCACCGATGCAACCTCGTAGCTGCTTAGCATGATGGAATTGTAAATTATCACTATGTTAAAACCATTAACGTAACCACTAGCTTTCCAGCTAGGTCGATTTCAGCTGCTGTCTGGAGGAGAATTCTACCGACCGGCTGCTTTTATCGGAGGTTCTCCGGGGTTTCTCGAATTAACACAATGCGAATTCTATCAGTTTTTCAAAAATATTAGACTGTCTTTACAGTCTTATTAGACAGACAGTACGAGTTGAAACTTTTCTCAGTAACCAGACGCGCTTTCAGATTATCAACATTGTCAACAAAATCTATGTGGAAACAGCCATATTTTCTTTTCTTAAAAATGTCTTCTCACCATTGGATGAAAATGAAGCACCTATTGGATTACTTTTAGATCTTTTAAAAGATTTCTTTTTTTTTGACGTCATTGTTCATGACATTTTACTTTCAAAATTACCTTCATATGGAATCCGTGGTTTTGCCCTAGATTGGTAATATTCGTACCTTAAATAACGAACTCAGAGAGTGGAAATACCTTACTGGAATGATGGACCATTATGTACACAACTTTCCCACTCTTTACCAATTGCACGTGGAGTTTCTCAGGGATCGATTTTAAGCCCTATTCCCTTCCTACTATACGTCAACGATATGCCCTTGAATATTCGAAACGGAAGAACAGTTCTCATTGGGGATGATACAAACATTCTTTGCAATAAAGAACCGTAAATAGTACAATATCAGATGTTTCAAATTGGTTCCGTAATAACAAATTAATAGTAAATGAAAACAAAACAGTTTGAATACAATTTTCCATTTCAAAAAAAAATTGTACTCCACTGAAAATGAACGGTGCAGCATTGACTGATGTTAAGGCAAATTTTTTAGGCTTCTCAATTCAGTCAAACCTCAAATGGAACGTCCATTTAAATAAATTAACATAAAATTAAGTTCAACATAGCCTCTGGGATGGCTCATGGGCATCGTACTAGCTTCCCGTGCTGTGGTGTCCGGGTTCGATTCCCGGTCGAGGAAAAAATAGAGTTGTATCTTTCCTTTAAAATCGTCCCAGCTTCTGTAGCTGTGTGGCGAAGAAAAGCTCCAGCAGGCGGATCTTGGTAGTTACGGTGAAAAGAATACGCAATGTTCTCCTCATGTCGCTCTTACCCCCGAGCATGGGAATTTAACTATGCCCAGGCATGGGGGATAGCGATGGCTGGCCGTCGGGCTACCGACCCAATAACGCAAAATATATACATAAGTTCATTATTCTACGCGTTCGGAATTCTTTCAAATTCAGTCAGCCCTCATACTGCTCGTTGTGTATAGTTCGAGAAAGTTCATTCCCGCCTGATTCTTGTAATTCTCTCTTTATTAATCTAGGAATTTTACCATTACCTTGTCTGATGATTTACGAATCAGTGGTTTTTGTGAAAAATGACTTGCTTAACGGCGGTAATAAATTTTCACAAAACGCCGATATCTATAACTATAACACTCGACGTATTAATCATATCCATAAGGTTACAATATAAACAGCTCATTACAAAATATTCACTTAGAATTCATGTTCATTGTTTTACAACACTTTTCCAGATGACATTAAACGATTAAATTCAACAGAAAAGTTTAAATCCCAAGTAAAATCGTTTCTGCTGCGTAACTGTTTCTACACAATTAGAGACTATACTGAGCATCACAAGGAAAGTAATATTAATTTTAACAGTGATATTTAATGCATTATTTACCATTTGGACTACGAGTATATCATTCTAAACAACCTGTAACAAGTCTTGTATCGCAGCCTCTGGGTCAAATGATCTCCATCTCCGTCAGGCTTTTCGTCCAGTTTCCCTGGTCCTTTGAGTAAATGCTGAGATGGCCCTTGTTTTGCTTCTGGACCTAAATGTAACTTCATTATCTTTGCATGTCTTCTGGAATTCAGTGGGAAATATAGTTAATCAAATTATCGTTCTCCATGTTGTCGCGGCAGGAAGTATTATTCCTTGACGAAGGAGATGATGGGGGATAAGAGCTCAAAGTTATTCCTTGAAAATTGATTTTATTACATCGGAGTGAAACCTAATGTTAACAATCCTTGCAAAAAACGCTTATTAGTTTCTGTATTTAAAATTCAATTAGTATATGGCTTACGACTGGGATCACAGAATTTTGAAAATGTGTACAGAATTCACTTCTCTCCATAGCACGTCACACACATTTTAACGGTTTTTGACGTGAAATAAATAAATAAATAAATAGAATGCTGGAGCAGTACCTAAACAAACGGGCCACAGACAGCGTACGATCTTTCCTTCCTCTTTCCTCCCCCCTAAACTGACGAAAGTCAGCGCCGAATCTCGCCAGCCAGTGTGGGAAGGTCACTGCCACATCCCACGATAAAAACATACACTACTCTTACGAGACAGCACTTCACATGCCCGGAATCACTAATGAATCAATCAATCGTTGAATAGAATCGACTATATTATACCATGGTATATTATACCATGATGATAGTTAATTAATTCATTTTGAATATAAATTAGAAAGTAATGTTCTATATATATATATATATATATATATATATATATATATATATATATCGATAGTATGTGAATTGGAACATGTTGACAGTATCCCTTCTCGTTGACTCACAATATATTACTTAACATTCGCTCAAGATAAAGCTCAATATAACAAGTCCGTGTTTTTTTAGGGAAAACAAATAGACAAAAGTTTAGATACGATTTCAAGTAACACAATTTCAAAAGTAAAATTTAAATAATCGAGAACATTGAAAATTTGCAATTATATTGCCATTTTTGGCTAATATATGCACTATTTTTTAAAATGAATAAAATGTAAATAAAAATAACGTTCATTTGTATTTTAGAAAATTAGTAAGTCAAGGAGTTATTGGCCACATCATTACATGTTAACTTTTAAAACTAAGTAAAATGCTGAACATTTACTATCCTTAGTGAATAAGGCAATAATATTTAAATATAAATGAGATTAAAAATATAGAGGAAGGCTAACGTGTATATCCGTTTGCCCACGCTGTACAGTTTGAAATGTTTCTGTACGTACTCTACGTCATTTTTACAAAAATAGAATGTTTTATTGCTTAAGACTGCGGGTCCCTTTCAAAATTTTCAAGAATCGTAGTCTCCCCTGATCTCCTTGTGCCCACGTCTGTGAGAAAATGGGATCTGGACTCGTATACACTATTTGAAAAAGAAAAGGTTATTTATTAGGTCTTATATAGATACAAGTATTACGTAATAGACAAATATATTTGAAAACAAAATTATTGCATGAAAAGACAGAGGACGACCAAGAAATTATAGAAAAGCTGCAAGGAGTTCTTGGTTTCACCAGTTGGTGATTGGGCTACAGACAAAATCTTACATTTAATGTACTTGACCTTTTATTCAACTTTAATGTAATTCTAGTTGTTTCATAAGTCATGAGGGTTAGTAGATCTTCCCGGGAAGTAGTACACAGACATGGAGCTAGGAGAACACAAGCCACGAGGAGCTAATACATAAAAAGGAAACTAACTTGAAAATTATGTGTCAAATTTTACATTTAGTCAAGTTCAGCGATATTTTTATTGATCAGAAGGATGTGCTATGCCATTTAAAAACCAGACGATTAAAAGATTGTATTTGCTTTCAAGAATGGAGAGAGTCAAACATATTACATTTTTGCAATTTTCAAAACTTCAAAAAATTTAATCATCATCAAGTCATTACCATTTTTATAAAAATACATCGCTCAATTCTTCAAAAAAAGTTTAAACAAAGAATTTTGAACCACATTTGAGAAAAATTTGAAAATATCCTTGGAGCTTCATGTAACATACCCTTAAAATTAAATTTTGAGTTTCTGAGGGAATAATTTTTTTAGAAATTGCATGAATTTCAAGCACGAATTCCGCGCTACTCGTTTTTTTAAAAAAAATGTGTCTGATATTTTCTAAAAGGCGGATTTTATACATCAGACTTTTTGTAAGCTAAAAATTTGTCTATAATTTTGTAGTTTTGAAATGTTACCTTTCTGGAATTTTCGAAAATACGGAGAGTTCGCCGAAAATGGACTAGCAACATATTCTTTAATGTTCTTTCATTCATAGAAGGAGAATATTCAAAGAAAATAATGTAGCAAGTAGAATATTCAGAAAAAAATGTTCCAAAAATTAAAATTTGCCTATATTTCACGCACTATTACATGAAAAATGCTCATATTTTCGAAAAATTGAACCGAGATTATTTCAATATCTGTCTTTAAAGGGCAGATTTCATTAAGAAAAAAATCTCCAATATTGTAGTTGAAGGAAGACACCAATACAAAATTGCAGTTTTGCAATTTTCGTAAAATCAGGGATTTCAGCGAACATGTGACCTGCACCATTCTCTTAACCTATTCGAGAACAAAGTTTAATCAAAGAAATTGGTGCCATTTTTGAGAAAATTTTGTAAATATTTTTGAGACCTTATGTAAAGTATCCTCAGAATTCAAAATATCCGTTTTAAACTCCCAGTGCCTCAAATTTGTTCATATCGATTGGGGAATATCGGTTTTGAAGAAAATCGATTGAATCGTTAAGACGCAAGCGAAGACACAGGACAGACGGTTTTGCCGTGAATCGATTTGTCGATATCATGGACTCTCTAAATGTCGATTCATGCTACACCACGGGATAGATACAGTAATATATAGGAACAGGTTTTAACCTCTTTTTCGTTATCCGGGTCGATCGTTAAGGGTTTTCCTTTCGAAAATTCGCCATTTTCGGGCGCACGATTCCAATACTTCCTCTTCTTACATTCGTAAGGGCGAGAAAGTAAAAAGACTATTTCAGATGAAACAACACCTGGCATCATCCACTCACAGTTAATAATCGTTCAAATCCGATTGCTAACACAAAAGTGTATTTGACCTTTTTATCGTCCGTATTTTAATAAAAAAATTCCCTGTTAGTGAAAATACATTGTATCGGGAAAAATTCATTAGGACGAATAGTCCGTTTCTAGTTCGAAAATATAAATAACAATATTTTAATGGTAAAACATTTTTTCTGTACATTTAATTACGGAATTGTTCATCGGGTGACGTCGTTTGTCTGCTCTCAGTCTCCTCTTTTTCTATAAGGCATCTTGGATTCGTCTTGCTCTCATATCCTTGTTCACTTGTGGTTCCCATGCTCAGTCTGGGTCTTGCACTCTTCTGATTTTCCGCTGCTGGCAATTGCAAAACTCATTTTGTCCATTTGTCTTTAAAATGTCCATGCGAATGGTATTTCATATCTCATCTACTTTAATGAATATTAATCTTTTCCATTTTATCTACGTTCTTTATTTAATCATTTCTTCTTTAGTCAAGGCTTCCATTTCCGCAGCATCTACCCCAAAAATCCATCCCTAAATCCAAAACTCTACTACTTAAAAATTCAAGTCAAATGCCGCAAACTGTGTCTGTTTTGGGAATGTGGAGTGTAATTATGTTGAAAAGGCGATGTTGGCAGAAACGTCCGCAGGTAGCGCGGGGCGCTCGCATGCAGAGGCAAGACGTGCATTTAGGAGGCGCCCGGGTGACGTAATGGCGATCTAACTGTACCGCGACGCAAAAACGCGCGCGCGGTGTCAACGGCTGGGCAGTCGGCCGCCGTCGCTCTGGGACTTTCACTAGGCGGAGCGGCGGCGGCGGAGGCGGCGGCGGCAGCGGCAGAGCAGCCTCCGGCAGGCGACCTTGAAGGCCGGCTTGTCCAAGGCCACGCGGGTTCCGGTTCTGCCGCGACCGGATCCGGCCCCGCCCCCTTCGCCCCCCGGGCGCGCGCCCGCAGGAGCGGTGCCTTGCGCGAGGCCTCCGCCCAACAGACGCCCTCGCGAGGGCGGCAAGTAGGGATGGTGCGTTGATCTCCATTGGACATCCTCGAGCAATCGACATTCCACTCCCGATATCCCCTCTCGTAACAAATACTACTATTGATATTCCTTCTAGCGTGTACAATACGCTAAGGCAAAATTATGATGTGGTAACATGTATAAAGCCCGGTATATGCGGTACAGTTTTCCTGCAGATTGGACGTGCAGAAAACGTGCAGTCCAGACTGCACGATATCTGCATGAAAACTTTTGAGCATATTCATAATTTTTCATGCAGAAAGCTTACAGTTTGACTCAAGAGCCTCTAGCGGCAGAATCGTTCACTAACCCGACGCCATGGTAATCGAACATTTCGATTTTGTGGTTAGGTGGGTTAGGGTGCGTTTGTATGACGTGAAATTGTGATAAACTACCTCCTTCCCTGTTCCTTCCTTTCCTATTTTTCTTTTCTATGCTCCTTGTAATTAATAAATACTTAATAAAGATCATACAGCCAAACACACGCACAGAAATACCGCCACTGAAAGTATTCGAACTGCGCAATTCAGTTGTTACCCGGTAGACCCTCTAGCGGCGCCTTGGGACGATTCATACAGAATTCATGCAGAAAACGTACAGACTGTGTATGCACGACTTTTGGCTTTCTTACTTCCAGTTTGGGATCCTGAAGTTTCTGTACAGAAACTGTACGAGAATCTGCCCGAAAACTGCACCGTGTATACCGGTCTTAAGAAACATCACAGAAGTAAGCGTGTTATTGCTGAGTAGGCAATTACCCCCATCTCAGACCTGCATCAAACAGATTTAAGTCGAAAAAATAGAAGTAATCGGAATCGGATTATGATGTATGGGAATTAACAAGTGCTCATGCAATTCACAACACTAGTAACCATCGTGAATAAGTTTGGAAATTCTGCGCCTGTAAAAATATTTCGCCTTATGCGCCTTAAATTATTATAATATAATTATGCGCCTTAAAACATATTTCCGTTATTTATTTCCTGTAAGAATCACAAGTTAAGTTTCATTTCCCGTATTCTACAAAATGAGACTTTTTGTACACCCTTCTCCATGTTGAAAGCAGGATTTCCCGGGTTGTCAAGAACGTTGAAAGTGGGTTCCTGAATGAAGCTATTTTCACTTCTAAAACAATGATTAGCAGAGGGTGGAATATCGTCACGAGATAGATTAGAAGCATCTATTGAATCGATATTTATCAAAATGACTAATGCAATTGAAGATTAATTATATAATTCGCCTAAATGAGGACGATTTTAAAAGTGCTAGATTTTTTAAAGTTTAGAATCGGTTTTTGAAATTCAAATCCCAACTTTAAGCATATTTTCATGTCTCTAAAATCTGTGGGCCATAGACGCCTAGTACACTTACAAGACAGGATATTTGGTAATGAGAGTAACGCTAAGGAGTAATCCGAATTTAACGTGTAATCAAAGGAAAGTATGTAAATCAAAGAAAGTTGGTAGGTACAAAAATAAAAATCTTGAAAATCGAGAAAATTCATTATGTACTAGATAGCAATTTATTTATGAATACTTTCCTCATCTTCCTCTAATACTCGCACTTCATTCTATGTCACTCATATTCAGGGGCATGTTTGCTTAGATTTCAAAACCGTTTGAAAGACTAATTTGAAGAGTGAATTCCGTGCAAAGAACGATGATGTTCATGATATTTTCCGACGAGGTGATCGACGCATCTCGGCCCCCCCTTGAGCCCTTCAAAGAGCGTGCACTGCCCTTTCATTATGTAACTCTTGGATTACTAGTTAAGCACTCTGGCACACTAGTTAAGCTTCATTTGACTTCACGAAAGAACCCTGAGCGGCCTGGTTTAATTCTGATTATAGTTCAATATTTTTCTTCACCATGACATGAACATTCGATTTCATCTTAAAGTACATTACTACTCTCCATCCTTCTTCCTTCAGCTCTGAATACATTGTGTCACTCTGTACTCAATGCTTTAATCGTTTATGTATCAGTGAAATTTGAATATGAAATATATTGAAGTACTTCTGTGAATTATTTGTGTGATTTTAAGACAATAGACTGTTGGCGAAGCGGACATATAGATGAGGATAAACGAATTCACCAACATTAACATTATGATTTGAAAAACCCATGTACTGATACCCGATTTAACTCATGGCATCTCTGTATGAAGAGTAATTACTGATGCACAGTAGTATCAACTATACTACGATTTTTCTATAATGGCCGATGATATTAGGTCATTCTTACACATCCTACCTTATAAAGTGAATCTTCAATTCATTCGCGATCGTCCTCAACGAGACTCGTGCACTCAGAAATGTGCTTACCACTGCTAAAAAGATTCATTTTTTAAGATTAGATCTACTAAAGAAAAATCGAATTATAAACTTTTGAAGATCTTTTTCGCTGAATTTTCTATTAAATAGACTTTGACCTTCATCTCATTATCAGGCGAATTAATTATAAAATTTACGTATCTAAGGCTCGTTGTGTAAATATTTCATTTCTCCCATATAATATTATTATTGATATTTTAATTTGAATCACCCTTTCCTTCCATTGCTGTGTCAAATATTGCTTTGACGTACTCTCTTTTTGTTTAATCACAAATTATTCTATCTAAAAATGACACTATCAGGAAAACAAAAAAAAACTTTCGAAAAGAGCAATAATGCAACTCACATACAGAGTAGCAATTCCCACAAGTGATAAGCGATATTGATTATCACGTCCTCATAAAATGAACAATTTTATTTATGTTCATATCCTAATTTTACTTTCTCGTATACGTACGTATATACGGAAATATATACGTAGTGTAGAGAAAGTTGTGCCAAGCTGCGCGAAAAAACGGCGGATTTTCGGCAGAAAAAATTCATTGCCGAGCCCTGACAACAAAAAAGTGGACAAATTCAGTTGCTAAATTAAGAAAAAATCTCTAATACGTGGAGTAGCCAGAATCACTGTTGTGTCCTTTATGCCGAAAAAACAATTGGGAGAAAAACAAGATTTCCTCAAAAACGGCTCCAAATTTTTCTTTAAATGTTTGGTAGGTTTAGTGTCTAACAGACGTTATACGATGATATAAACGCCATATTGATCTATTCTTTCGTTTTTATAAATATGACAAAAATGTAATTTTCTAGACTTGTCTCTTACGTCGTTAATATTTACATTAGAGACGATTTCTTCACGTTATTGTATTTATGAGAACATGTACTTTAAATAATGTCCAATAAAGTTTCTCCAACACTCAACAGTTTTCTGTTCAAATGAGCTCAAAATTCCGCATTTTCAGAAACGCTCAAACGCCATTTTCTAAAAAAAATACTCCAATTTTTTTCTTCAAACTTTTCCAAGGGATAGTGATAATGGCACAGTTTAATATGACGAAAAGTTCATTTTGGTGTATTCTTTAGTTTTTAAAAAAATTACACAAATTTCATTTTTTTCAAATATCTCTCACGCCGTGAATATGCACATGTGTGTGTGTGTGTGTGTGTGTGTGTGTGTGTGTGTGTGTGTGTGTGTGTGTGTGTGTGTGTAGTTTCGTGTGTGTATATATCGCGTTTACAGTAATGCTTATTAGCAATTTTCTTAAAAACGGGTTCAAATTTTTCAGTGAAAATATCTATTTAGGATGAGATTTTCAGAAACGCTCAAACGCCATTTTCTAAAAAATTGACTTTTCTTTAATATTCTTGAAGTAATATTTCGTTTCTACTATTAGGAATCCGAAAAGTTGAAAAAATTTCAAAAGATATATTTCCGCTGACGATAGATGGGGCAAGACCGTAAAGTCAGTCCACACCAAGCATATTATAAAACTTAACCGCGAGAGTCAGTGCCGTTCTGTAGCACCTCTAGTTTGTATTCAGGTACTTGCTGTGACATTTTCAGCTTGAGACTGAGATGGCATCTTGAATGTTGCAAAACTGGTTAATAAATTTTAAATATAATTTTTCAAATAATATATTTACAAACAGATGTAGAATAGAAAGAAAAAGGACAGCCATTTACTCAAACTAGTATTATTGGTGTCTTGAATGTCTTCTAAACTTTCGATAGGGTTGGTTTAGTTAGACCAAAAAACATTTTTTTCAGAATAATTTTAGACGACGAAATCTCCTTTTGTAGTCAGTCTCTTTATCTGTAACTTTGAATTGTGTATGTAGATGAGAGATAAAAAATTTCTGTTACTGGTAGGTGTAAACGCAACCTTTTCCTTTTGCAAATGAAGGCAATTCATTAAAATTTTTTTTTTCAAGTTTACAATAACATTGTTTCACTAATATTTTAAAATTTGGGATTTGTTATTTTTTAATACATTTTGTTTACTATTTCAATTGCAATTTTAAGATAATATTCAACAGTTCTTCAAATCTTATTGTGGCACTTAATATCTGCAAATTTAGAGCTTTGGAAGCTGAAAGCGTCGTTCTTGTTTTATGTGCATACATCTACAAAAGAACAATGCGTACATAACATCTTTTCAAAAGCTTCAAATATTAAGACATTAATGTGAGTTATTCGTGCGACACGTGACCTCATTTTCTTTCGTCATATTCAATAACATGTTTTTTTGAGATACGACTTAAAATAAGAGAAAATTATTGATATTCTTAGAATCATAAACGATGTGCTATATTGTATGTCATAGGATTTCTGGTAATTTTGGTTCATATTACGAACAAAATAAATAAAAGCTACCAAAACATTAAAATATTAAAAAAGAGATATATTGTTAAGAAATTTCAGATACGTAATCCTTTCGCTGTTTCGGTCTAAGTACCTTTGAACAACTTCGTATCTGAACTTCTTATCCGGTGCTGTTTTTCTCGTGTGAGAGGATTAAAGTTCAATAAGGAAATGCAGGTTGTGCTACAATAAATACTGCTTAAACTTTTACGGACCGTAAATGAAATGAAAATTGAAGTTAACGATAAAAAAAAGCTTCCTGGAATGTCACAATATCCGCTTTGAAAGTGAAAATGACTTTTTTTGCACGAAGAATACATAATACCGCCATCGATCCGTATTATAAGAGATTCTTAAGAGAATATTTACCTCAAATACTGCTGCAGTTACCATCCAATCTAGAACGGTGATAAAGAGTAATTGTGTTGAAATATCTGCAGGCACCATCTCCAACATCTTTAACGGCGCACCGAAGCAAAGTGAGCGGCAACATAAGGGTACTTAACGATCACGTGAAGGTGAAACGTAATCTCTCATCTGTTTGCGTACTTTGCTGTTCTTTGCCTTTCTACGGCTTAATTCATTTCATCTCTTCCTTGTTTGCGACCAGAAGCTTCCCGTGAGGAGTGGTCCAGTGAACATTTTGTTGAGTATTTCCTAAGAATGGTCTCTCTGATAAATCTGCTATGGATGTCCAATTTTGTCCTTTCCGATCTTATTCACTTTCTGCAATGTTTAGAATAAATGTGAATATCAAGTAAATCTGTTGGGCTAAATTCTGTTCTAATTGAATGCAACAGAATTCTGGGAACACAACAATTGCTCCTTCTGGACGTTGGTGAGTCACGACCCGTGCTGATCAATCTGCGTTGATATCCTTCATAGGCGTGCTGTTTTAGCACCACTAGAACAACTAGTGCGTACTTTCTCCCCCGTCATTACACGCACAATTACGACAAAGTACTCAAATTTTCGAAACATTGTACATGACCTTACTTCAAAATCTATCATTAAGACACAGATTTCATTAAGGGGAAAATCTCTTTGTTTAATATTTTAGTTGTAGGAAGACTCTGAAAACATTTTGAACATTTGTAATTTTTGAAAAATCAAGAGTTTTCCACGAAAATGAAATCTCCATCATTCTTTTAAACGCCTTTTATACAATCCAAAAAATAAAAAACGATGGAATATTTTTTTTAGATTTTTAAAATATCGAAGGGGCTTTATGTAAAGTACCCCTCAAAATTAAAACATCAACTGCAAATTCAAGGGGCGTCAACTTCAGCCAGTTCGATGGAAGAACATCAATTGTGGAGAAAATCGGCAGAACGTGTCAGCTGCTAGCGTTGTTCACAGGCGGATGGACAGAGACGTTTTGCCGCGATAGAGTCTGGTAACACGAATAATCTATTTTCTTTATGTCTAAACTTAGTGTTCTTATTTAAATTACTTCATGAGAGAGGCACCGACGTTTTGTGAGTGGCAATACAACTGCAGATGAATTAGTTTTGGCGTTCAAACGATCGCGGAACTCACGTGTGCATACGCTTTTGCAGCTTTAAATTCTGAATATTCATAAGAGCTTCATTATTTATTAAATGTCCAATTTTTTTTGAGTATATATGGTAACTCATTCACTTCACAAAATGTGTAAAACTTACTAATATATACAGTACGTATCAATTAACGCAATAGTCTCGTTTACTTTCAAATGATATTTATATTGGGAAAATAGTGTTTTAGTTAATTTTTCGGGCTCAC
This sequence comes from Teleogryllus occipitalis, assembly GCA_011170035.1. Taxonomy (NCBI): domain Eukaryota; kingdom Metazoa; phylum Arthropoda; class Insecta; order Orthoptera; family Gryllidae; genus Teleogryllus; species Teleogryllus occipitalis. Next base: position 59,458 of record BLKR01004773.1, on the reverse strand, counting down.
AGAAGCAGAATTGGAGTTCACAGACAGACGGCCGGACCTACGGATGGAAACTATTGCATGAAAACTGCTTTTCTATTGCACGAAAACTACTAAAATTTATAAAAAATCTACAAGGCCTTAATGAAAGAACTGTTTATGGACAACAAATTTGATTTGAAGGAAAAGTCTCTATCTTCAATATTGTATTTGTAAGAAGGCGAAAAGAATGCATACTTTTACAATTTCCGAAAATCCGAAGTTAATCCTGAAAATCGGACCTACGCCACCTTTCTTTATACGTGCATTTAACTCTATTCTTACAAGAAATTTAATGAAAAAATTTTCAGCCTTTTTTGAGAAAATTTTAAGCCGCAAAAATAAAGGCATTTTTTTCAAAGTAGCAGAGCTTCAGCTCACGCAAAAACGACAAGGTTTTCTGCAATTTGGAAAAAATTCTACGCACGGTTTACGCGCTAGGTTTGTTCACAAACGACAGACGGACAGACGGACGGACGCACGCACGGACGGACTGACGTTTTGCTTTCAGTTGTTTTTTCGGCCTCAAGCACCCATAAACAGGGTTTCGGGCTACAGCACAAATTAGAGTTTTTTTCTTTATTTAGCAACAGGATTTATCTACTTTTTCGTTGTAGAGGCCCGGCAATGAATTTTTTGTGCGGAAAATCCGCCGTTTTTTCGCGCAGCATTACATACCTTTCTCTATACTACATATATTACTCCGTATATATGTACGTATACGAGAAAGTAAAAATAACTACACTTACGGGACTAATAACATTAGCAGTGGGCGCGCGCAGAATCACTCTCAATCAATGATAAATGATCCGACCGCCTCCAGGAAGCGCCACCGGGCGACAGGGGGCGTGGCGCGCGAGGAGAAAGAGATGCAGGAGCCATTACTTTTTTTGCCCCCAGCTCGCGCTGACGAGCAAAGGCCACGAGTTGAAGAACCCTCGGGTATTCATGGATTTAATTACCGAGTTATCACGCGAACGTAATGGTCACTTCGCAAGGATTTTTTTATTCATTGTTCATTTTTTCATTCATTATTGTTTAGGCAGCAGGTCCAAACGGCAAAAAATACCGAATTGTTTACTCCCGTAGTTCATTTACGTACATACGTTTACTATGTATGAGATGTGGAAATAGTCGCAAGAAAGAGAGCGGATGGAAAGGGTCGTTTCAACGTGAAGATTGAATGAGAAGAAAAGTGAGAGTGATTGCAGAGGTGTGGATAATATTCCTATTTTTTCAAACTTCATTAATTTCCTTTCTCCTAGTTTTGCATGTAGGTAATTTCCGGTCAGTGAGTGAACGTGTATGGCCCCTTTGTGCAAAAGATATTAGAAGTGTTTGCATGTTACTTTCTGAGTCGTAAAAATACATTCTTTTTATTATTAGATACTGTTAGTTGAATGAAGTATTTTACGAGACTTTCCTGATTGATCATAAGACATTTCAAGTAATTATGTAATCACTAGAGCTTCGTGTCACCAACCTAGTAAAAATGGCATTATCGTGGTCAGTGGAACATGCAATTTCCGCATTACGTTTTACTAAACATCGTAGAAATGTTATTCACTCTTCAGAATTACATCCCTGGAGTCGTGCAGACGAAGCATATCGCCTTCGAGATCTTTGAAAGTGTAGTTTGCGTTGTCATTAGATATACTACTGGACTCGACAACTTTCTCTACCGCTTTTACGACGAAATTCGGTGTGAAAGGATTAGATGATATAGTATGATAAAGCAATGTCATTTCAGTAGATTGTGAAAACTCTTTGAAACTTGGAAAGATATGAATTTACAATATAAACGTAAAATTTCTTATTTATCAACCAAATGGAAAACTTTCTAATTCGTTGATGAAATGCAACTACTAATAAAAATATTACATTCGAAAAGCATTTTATCGGTCGTCAAAGAAAACGGGAAACGTCATCCGATGTGCCGAAACGCCGTTCACCGCTCGGCGAAACGCTGGTTTCGCTGCGCCTCTAAAGAAGTTCCTCTAAAGAAGATACCAAACGTGGTCTTCTCTATCGACTCGAACGCTGACACTTTAAGAGCACAGTTCAAAGAAAATCACGCATGATCGCGGCGATTTTCTCTTCAATAGAGTGGCAGGGCTCTTCAAACGAAGGTCTCTTGCCTGCGCCTGATCTTTCATGTGTATCCAAAGAAAAACCTCGCAAGGCCAGGTAATCTAGGAAGCCAAAATCCATGTATTCCATCGTAATCCATGTATTCCATCGTGACTACATACGGTGCTAAAACAAATCATGGGCAGAAAGTGGTGTGAGTTCCCGAATCCTCTTGAAAATAACCAGCCTTTCTTCTTTTAAACGCTTGAAGAAAGTGATCAAAATTTGAATTATTTTAACATTCACTGTAATAATTTCTGCACAAGCTTGAAGAAGGTCGAGGAATACGGAACCTTAGGATCCGGAAATTTAGCAATTTATTGCTAAATGTGGCATATAGAGGCAGGTATATCAAACGATTGTGTCATAAAGAAAGAATCTCTGCTTCAACGAAAATTTCCTCACGCCATCCCTGTTCGAACGCTCTCGGGACACTGACTTGTCGGTTATGGGTTACCACTTGTGGAATGACACGCCGGCCCCAAAGTGTGGGCACCAGGTTGCGGGGGGTCCGGTCGGCATAGGTACACTTCGGCATCATCGACGAAATATATATTGTCCGCCCAATATTTTCACTGCATTCTAATATTGTACTTAATTCTTCAAACGAATGCCTCATTAAAATGGTATGAAGCTCAATCATTTAAATCGTCTTAAATAACGATGGCGAATGAATCATCCTTCCATATAATCTTAAAAGAAAGGAAAGTGCCCTATCAATTTTTTGATAACGTGAATGATAACCTAAGGCTCCAAGATGCTTATTACTGCGCATAGATTTTGAATGTGAATTCGTTCGTTTCGTCACAAATCCGTATTACAGATACTTTATTTCCGAAAATTAACATTTCAGGACATGTCCTACTTGAAGGAAAGAGAGCATATTAGTTAAGAATTTGCGAATTCATTCTGTAAAACTTGTGTGACAGCATATGATTAATATTTTTAAAAATGTATGCAAAGAAATACAGTGATCCATTTGCACACAGATTCAAACTAGAAGACGAATACAAGTAAATGTATTTTCAAAAATAGTTGCCATAATTTAGAGTCGCATTCGAACGACCCTAGCGTTGCGAATTCAAGGAGGAAAAAAGTGCTAATGTCGCGAGTAACGTGGGAAGGGTTCATACTCCAGTGTTGGTGGCAGAGCAACGCTGAATAGTCGACTATTGAAGCATGCTAATGCCAGTTCGTTCCACACGTGCGCGAATTGCTCTGCGACCTGAGATCACATGCGGAATTGTATGGAGCAGCTCTCTGTGGAGAGCACTGCCTGTACTGTCGGTGTATTCATGCTATTTAGACCGCGTGGTCCAACGATACTGAGTATGCTTTCACTGTGAACAGTGAAATCTGCAAAAGGGAAGAAGCTAAATATGCGTTGAATAACTTGTTAAGAGGAATTACTAGTAAGCTGAATATATTTTTGCAAGGAAAGTATTTTTCTTAACGAATAAGTATCTAATAATTGTGTTTCCTTTATTACATATTTTATAGAAATGTAATTATTTAATGAAATGTGGCATTTCTCACGCAAGTGAATCATTCACGTTGAAAGAGGTATTTAAATTCTGCGTATAATGTAATGTATATGTATGCCATGTAATGCATAGTTACGTAAAGTATTTAAACGTTAGTCATTATCTGTGCAGCTAGATTCTGTAATCTTCTCAGTGTAATATTTATATTTTAGAGTTTACTCTCAAATTATGTTTTCTAGTTTAAATTATTAACAGTCGGCCAAAAAAAGAACATTTCCAGTCCAGACCGATAAAATAATAATTTTAGTCTGCCAAAATACTAGTTCAAACTTAAGTCAGACAAATGTCATTTGAAAAAAAAAAGTAACTTATTTCATTTTCGTTTTAAGTTCTTTGGATGATATTTCATTTGACATGTTAAATAAGAGTATTTACATCAATAAATATGCTTATGTTTTCTTTGCTTAAAACGAGTAATTTATGATATTGGGAATCTCTTATGTAAAATAAAATGTGGATAAAATAAAAGCTGGAAGCTAACTTGAATTACTTATCAATCGCCAACTCTTCTATAGAATACTCTATTTGTTGCGAAGAATACCTATACCTTTTTAACCTAAAAATTCAAGTTGAGACAAATTAAGTTCCAATTTAGAAAAAAACGATAAATATAAAATGAATGAATGTAAAACTTTTTAACATTATTTGTTTATTGAAGTAGTTGAAAAACAAAACGAAATTCCAACCTCCTCTTCTCCTACTCTCCTTTCTCTTTTTCATCATTATCATCCAAATTATTCTCCTTTTTCCTCTTTCTCTTCTCCTTCTCCTCCTTCCCTCACGTTTTCTTCTTGTCCCTTTTCTTCTTCTTCTTCTTCTGTTCCTCGGTCTTCTGAAATATTGAAGATTTAAATTTTTTCATTAACATTTTAAATTGTTAGTTTAAAATTATATTAGAAGGAACTAAACCAAAATATGTAAGTGCAAGCACTTCGACCGAATAATACAATTTGTGGACCCCATTTTAATGCCCTCTACTTCGTTATCCTCCGCATGGTAAACTGCAGTTCTGAGAATAAGATACTTTTAGGGTCGATATAAGAAGTTAAACGAAGCACTGCGAGACCAGAACGGCTACGAAATGCGGCGTGGAGAACATCAGGCTGCCAAAGGGTCCAATGTGTCGGAGTGACTTGATGGAGCGGTGAAGTAGTGAATGATCTTGGCTGTGCGGGTGACGCCGCGTCGAAGGCTGTGTAGCCGACGTTCCGACCATATTTTCTGCGAGCAGACCAGCCCTGAGGAAGACCACGAAAAGATGGTCGAAACGTAGGCAACACAGCCTTCGACGCGGCGTCACCTGGACAGCCAAGATCATTGATGGAGCGGGTTCTAGTGAAGATTGAATTGGAGTTGAGCGCGAGGTCCTAGGAGTGAGGTGTGGAAGGGAGCGGTAGGGAGTGAAGCGGAGTGGAGCGAGGCAGCGGCGAGGGGAAGAGTGGGGCGGAGCGGGGCGAGCCAGGGCAGGCGTGGAGGGAGCCCAGGTGTGCGCCGGCGAGCGGCGGGAGGTGGGAGGGGGGTGCGTGGGCCGCAGCCTCCGAGTGGTCCGCGCCCAGCGCGGGGCTCCTGCACCGGTTGCGCCTTCTCGGGAGCGCTCCCGGATGCTGCCGGCGGCCACCGTTCGGTCCGGAAAGTCTTTGTTTCCCTCTGAGAGGACAGCGACTCGCACACTGTTAACTCAGACATTGAACTAAGCAATACGAGACAACTTTAACAATTCGAGAAGCACGAAACTAGTTCATTCAAACAATTTGATATCAGATTACACACAGAATAATATACAGTACATATGGCTGACTAGAGAAATACATGTAAAAGAATTATTACACACCATCATAGCGCACAAAATTAAATACGTAGTTTTCTTCCGCGTCACATCTTTCTGTAAGAGAAATATAGTGTGATATAAGAATTTGGTATGATGTTCATGGCACAACCAGTGTTTTAGTGCCTACAAACATTACACAAATATGTCGGAGAATGAGACGAATGTATTAAAAAGTGAAATGAGTTTCTATTTTATAAGATGCTAGGCGTAACCATCAAAAAAGACGGAGAAAAATCAGCTGTTTCACATTTTTATACGTAAATAACTTTTAGGAAGGTGAATTAGAAAAAAAAGTGTTAAAATGTGTTAGTGAGTTTTCAGCTTTTAAACTAATAATATAAATCCATCCTGTGGTTTTCTATTACTGAGATATCAATTTTACTATAATAATAATCTTACATATCTCTTTGAACCCAATTACCTGAAAATCATTGAGACGAATACATGGTGTATCTGTACCAGACTACACCTTATAAGTAGACCTCGAAATTTTAGGTACAAAAAAGTAATGATTTATGCCCCTATGCCCTGATTTATGCGACAAGATTATACAATTAGGCACTATTAGGCATGAAAAATTGACGTTTTATGCATTTAAAATAGGTTACAAAATAATTAAACCAGGGATTTAAAAACATTAGACATGATATTTACGTTTCTGGTCTCTAAAACTAAAGGATTAAATTAGGCACTTTTTAGTTCTCAGGAAAGTCAAGTATTTTCACACTTATGAGAGGGCCTACAAGCATACAATTTTATTCACTTCCATTTCTTTTCATTTCAATATTTTTCACACTTTTAATTTTCAACAATACAGCTGCAACGAGAATGGGTGCAATTGTGTGAAGAGAGCGTGCTGATCGGAGACGGGCATGAAATTATCTCTTTATATTCACATGCAGAGCTCCTTATGTTTGGTGTGTTGAGTAAGAGATTTCGGTTGAGTATTCGATCAAGGAATGCTCACTTTTCGCGAAATTCTGGAAAGTATTTGCGTTTCAGTAAAGCAAATTTAAACTAGTGCTAAGGAATGGCACAGACTTTCTCGTAGTAAAGTGTTCTAATTTCCTTGGTGTGGGCTAGCTTTATGGTCTTGCTCCCATCCTCATGGCAGCTGATATCTATCGCCACCGTAAATATACTTTTTTTAATTTTCACAATTTTTCGGTTTTTCAAAGCTAGATTCGAAATATTACTTTTAAAATATTAAAGAAGAGTAAAACCTCGTCCTAAATGGCAAGTTTCATTGAAAAATGTCGAGGCGTTTTTAACAAAATGGCGTTTAACCATAACTGTAAATGAGAAATTTGAAGCTTTTTTTTAACACGAACCTATTGAGTTTTTTAAAATCTTCATTTGAATTAATTTTAATCATATTCACTTAAAAATGCTAAAACTTATACAAATAGCTGAAAATGTACATATTAACGGCGTGAGGGATATTTTTAAAAGTTACATTTTCGTAATTTTTGAAAAAACATAAACAAAAGAATTTACCAAAGTGAAATTTATGTCAAATCAAAGAATGCTATTAGCACTATTTGTTGGACAAGTTTGAAGAAAAAATTTGTGGTCGTTTTTGAGAAAATGGCATTTGAGCGTTTCTCAAAATGTGGATATTTCAGCTCATTTTCTCATAAACAGTTGAGTTTTATATGACATGATTTAAATCACATGTACTCATAAATACCACAATGTGATCAAATTATCGATCATGTAAATACTAACTACGTGAGAGCAGAGTTAATTTATTTTTTAAAAAAACGTTGTATGTTGTAATTTTTTAAAAAAAAACAAAAAACAATAGATCAATATGGCGTTTATGTCATCTTACAGAGTTAATTTATCACTATCTCTACCAAAAAGTGGAAGACAAAAATTTGGAGCCGTTTTGGTGTCAATTTTATTGAGATAAAGTTTTAAAATTGCAAATATTGCACGCACAATTGCACAAAAGCTACTAAAATGTTCTAAAATATCTATATGACCTGAAAAAACTAATTATGAGCAACAAATTTTATTTGAAGGAAAAATCTCTATTTTTTTTTTAATTTTGTAGTTGCAGGAAGGCACCGGATACAATTCAAACTTTTGGAATTTTCGAAAATTGAGAGCTAACCGTGAAAAGCGGACCTATGTAAATTTATTTTCTTCTGTTCTTACAAGAATTTCAGAGAAAAAAATTGGAGCCGTTTTCAAGAATAATTTGAAAATGTCCAGGGGACTTCATATAAAGTACTCCTAAATTTGAAAAAATGTTTTCCAAAATTCCAAAGCTTCAACTAGAGTCAGATGGACAGGGATTTCTTCAATTTGGAAAAAATCTTACGCACGGTTTAGGTAAATGCTTTCAGTAAATCTATTTCTTCATGGTTCGTATACATCTGAAATTATTTTCCACAATGCCCTAAGGGACCTAAACAAGCATTTGTCATGAAATCTGAGGTCTAGTTAAAAGATTACGGAAAATTGTTTAAATCCGGATACTACATGCTAACGTTCTGGGTAAACAAACCTTTAAAAACCGTACGCAATGTATTGCGTAACAATTCGAAATAGGCTAAAAAACACAGTAACTCATTATTTTAGAAGAGGAGTAATCTTTTTTTCTTTAGAACTATGCCACCTGGTATCCTGTTCTGCGTGTTTATGGATAAAAGTTGAATTTACATAACGTTCTCTTCTTAGTCAGCACAGCGTGCGACAGTCGTACATCACAACACTTGCCACACAACTTACATACCGCAGCACCTCTTAACCATTATGTTTCTAGAAGATAAAGTGCTGAAATCGGGATGTAGCATTCTTATTTTTACCCGCAACGCACAACAGGCTGAGCAGTTATCTAACAGAGTCGCTTGTAGATGCGGGCAGTCAACCGGAATATCGGAATAAGCCTGCGACTCTGTGAGGTCATCAGGAGGACGCAGAGGCGGAGAAAGCTTAGGTGATGTGCTACACAGAAATCACGCACGCGGCGTGAGCTAGGAGTTACGTAGACCGTCATCTTTGGGAGTGAGAAAGTATTAGAGCAACATCGTTTCCGATTGATCATATCCTGTAAACGTAAAAGGTAAATGGTAATTGTATTTTTTATGAAATTTCCAAGAATAGATCGATTGATTTTTTCGTGTTTCCGGGCGCTTAAACAGCCTTGGTCATTAGTCCCGTAAGTGTAGTGCATGTCTTTTTCTCGGGAGATGGTGGCGATCTTCCCCCGCTGGATGGCGAGATCCGGCACCGACCTACCGTCGGCTAGTGGGTTTCCCCTAACCAGGACTCTCCCACCAGCGGGGCACCACCCCAGCCGGGACAAGCTCTGCGCTCCCGATCGGTCTCCCGAAATATGAGGTAGTGTAGTGCATGTTAGTGTAAGTGTGTGTGTAAGAGGAAAGGATAGGACAAGGAAGAGGAAGGAAAGATCGCGCGCGGTCCGTGGCCCGTTTGTTAGGGTTCTGCTCCGGCATTCGCCTGGTGTTGATTGGAGAAACCACAGAAAACTACCGATCAGAGCAGTCGGCCGCTAGAATTTTCCTCTAGACAGCAACTGAATTCGACCTAGCTGAAAAGCTAGTGTCGAAAATCCTGCCGCCGTCAGAACTCGAACCTAGGACCTCCCGGTCAGAGGCGCTGCAGTGACATCAGTTGATGCACTGAGCTACCGCTCCCGGTTCCAAGAATAGCAAAGATACAAAAGTGTTCAATAGTTTTTACATTCTCGCTACCGCTTACGCAGTAGAGAGAAACTTAAGTAATGCTGAGCGCAAAAACGGCGAATTTTCGGCAGAAAAACTTATTCCAGAGCCCTGCTAACGAAAAAGTGAATAAATCCAGTTGCTAAAAGTAAAAGAAAATCTCTAACATGTGTTTTAGCCAGCGGTCTATCTGCCCATCTGTCTATCCTTCTATTAACGCAACCGGCTAAACCGTTCTGCCGATTTTCTCCAAAATTGATATTCCCCGTTCGATCTGACTGATGTCGTGGACCCTTGAAACCGGTATTTTAATTCTAGGGGGTAATTTATACGAAGCCCCTGGGACATTTTCACAATAATCAAAAAATGGCTTCATCTTTTCTTATTAAATTTTGTTGTTGGAAAGTGGGAAGAATGTTTAAGAGAATGGTGTAGGTTTCATATTCGTTGAAAACCCTGATTTTTCGAAAAATTGCAAAAGTTCAAAATTTTTATGCGCCTTCTTTCTACTACAATTAAAAAGATAAATATTTTCCCTTAATAAAATCTGTTCCTTCCTGATATATTTTGAAATAGGTCATGTACAATTTTTCGAAAATTTTCAGTACTTTATGGGTAATTTTGCGTGAAAATAGGGCGAGGAAGCACGTGCTGTTTTAGCAACAACTAATTACATTAAGATTACACATCAACTTCATTCAAAATTATAAAATTATGATCATAATAATAACATGATTTAAAGTTATATTTTTTGTATTTTTTCTAAAAAAATATATTTTTAAATTTATTTACGAAGTAATAACAATTTCTTGATTAAACCGAATTCTAAAATTTACTACTTTACTTCTTAACCTTAATTGTTCATTCCAAGTTTCGGCCCTATTTTCTCCTGGTCCCTCTTTAAGGAGAATAGATTTTAAATTTAATTATTATAAACGTCGTCCATCCCAATACCAAACAAATGTAAGTTCTTAAAACCGTCCGTAATAGTTAGCTTTACATAATACTAAATGTGAATGTAAACCTTCAGGTTAAAATAGCATGTAGTAATTGCCAACGCATGGTTCGTATCGCATTCCAATGGAAAATCCTATTGAGAAACACCATCTAGATCCAATCACGTAGATCAGTCTGATCCTTTGTACCTTTCTACATTCCACAATTAGAGTATCGAAATATATACAGCTGACGCAAAAGATTCAGATTTCCAGATTCCACAAAATGTGGATTATTATGAGAGTTGTCTTCAAAATATGTGATTCTACGAGTGCTAAATATTCAGTTTGTTTCAAGAGGTAAGTGCACAAAAATATTGTTCTCGCTTCTACTAATCCTCAAGAATTGTTCTTGACCTACGCGAAAAGCTACATTAATGCTCCGTTTATAAAAGTTTATTGATTAAGTTATCCAGCGAATATTTACATTGCGAATATACTTAATTTAGACAATTAAAAGAGAAAGAACGTTTAATTTAAAAATTTCTGTTATATTTTATAAAACATGTGCTTTATTTTCTGTAAGCGTGTAAAATTCTTAGTTTAGGTGCACTTCTATTATACATGTTGAAACAATGTACCGGTAGAAACGAAGGTTGCATTTCTTTTTCTCAGTTCCTCTTGATCAACATCCGACTCCCCGATTAAACAGCAGGAATCTTCCGATGGTGTCTGCTCCTTGAATCCAACCAATTAAGAATAATTTACGACGTGTGCTGGCTGCAGGTGGAGAGATGCATCGTCATTAGAGGACGAAAGGGCATGGGCGTGACCAAGGAAGGAAGGAACAGCAGATCGCACGATATTTAGGCTCCTGAGACACACCTCTTGCGCGTACGGTTCTCAATTAGGAACAGGAGAGGAGTATTCGAGAACCGTGCGCGGCTTCTTAAGACAGTTTGTATGGACTTGAACGAAAGAAAGGATTTTGATGTCCCCAAGGAATACTGAGTATGAGAAAATACACGTTTAGAAGGAATTACACTTTCCCCACAACGGAAGTTTTAAAATTATAACGGTAGCTGAAGATTGAAAAAGATAGTTATGAAGTTGCTCAAAACTATTCACTCACACATCTTCTATAGTTGCGAATATTTTTCCGTTTCCATTAGAAAAATTATTTGAAGTGTCTACTTTAAGATTTAATGTATTAGTTTGAGTTAAAAATATGTCTTCTTTGAATAATGTGCCAGGTTCTGTCTTTTGATGTTAAGATCGTATAAGGAAAATATGAAGGACTTAATAGATTCATATGCACTCTAATCTTGTAGAAGACAGAAATATTGAATCTAGACCGTATTTTAATTCAAATACGCTCATGATATTTAGAAACATGAACTGTTCATGCAAATGTAATAAAATTCGCATCAGAATTCTGTCAATGGTTAATTGAATCACTTAAGTGATAATAAATTGTGAATAAGATTAGTGACTAATAATTTGAAAATATTATAAATGGTTACTAGTAATATTTTGCAATTTAAATTTTCTTGAAACGAATCTCATCGAACGTATTGTTTACCTGTCAACATGATCGTTTGACTGGAAGCTGCCGACAGAGCAAAGAGTATTACACACAATGAGGCGTTATGTCTACCCACCATGAAGTAATTCATGAACTAACATTAAAACGAAACATTTCAACGCTACAATATTTTGTATTCTACTATATAATCTTGTAAAAATCATATATTTACGGAGATATAACTTTACCCAGCGCGACATACAGCAAACAACAAACAGCCACATGTAACGCAGAGTCTGCAATTCCAAAACAAAAGAAACGAGTTGCAGGGCACAAGTAACATCCGGCAAAGAGCTCGCTTCATCTGCTGTGCCGGCCAACAGTGGTTCATTGCGTTACATTAAAAGAGGCAAACTACATCAGAAAAAAGGTAATTAAGTAATGAGTAGTATTCTGCCGTTATGTTCTTTAAGGTAATACCATTGTGACAACTTACAAAGATGACGCCTACGAATATATCTATTATCACTGAATATCTGAAGACGCGGCAAGAACGCTTTTCCTTTTACATGTATTAATAGAATGGTCTATAGTAGTCAATTGCGTACCTTTCGTAAGCTTGTATTTTGTTTTTATACTGTGATTATCTCCAATGGCTTTTTAATATATGCAATGGCAATTTAAATATATACTAAATGTATTATTATAGTTTAGAAATAAAAACTAAATGTAAGAAAATTATTATATTAACTATTCCTTGAGAGTATGCCATTTAAATTAAACGACGTCATCCCGGCCGCTGACATTTCGCCCTTCATTGCAACTTTTTCGGGTTTCCACTAGCAAATATCGCATTTTCCGCTCACATGTTTTATAGCACTACGAGCAAAAATAGCAATAGATGTAACTAGTACGTAAAATGCGTACTATTCAGTTCTCATATTATATGGATCAATTCCAGTGCTCATATTCAATTATGTCGCTTCGGCATCTAAGCTTAGATTTTCTGGAACTGTAGAGTTCTACTTCACTTTGCCATAGAAAATTATAGTTATAATCTAATACTACGTTATGTTATACTTCGTTATTTTAACGTGGCCGATGACATTACGTTATTTTTATACTTCTTGCCTTATAAAATAAATAGTTTCCGTTAACAGAGATTTCCGCTTTTGAGTAGCTGAGTGTCCAAACTTTTTTTTAATTCAATGGTTACAAAACATTGAGTGTGTTTTACGAACTTGCCACAATATTTCTAAGAACGTATTGCGGAGACTACTTTCGTGCGCAATGGAGTGTCGTGAATACACAGTTACACTTACGTTTTCTAAACATTTTAACGCACAAGGACGAACGACAGGCACGAATGAAGGGTGAATTTGTAATTTATTATAGATTTTTTGCTTTATATCAGAATACAATTAAGTTCATTATTTTATTGTAATCAATGGGATCTTGAGTGCACTGATGAGGCGCCGATTCACATTCGGTTATTGATCCCCAATTCGGTCTTGATCATGCCCTGCCTTAAACAGTACCTGGGCACTGTTTCTGGAAAATGGATCTTCCCCGACCGAACTGGCCGCTCTCGAGAGCCTGCGTATTTGTGACAGATGTATTAATTTTTGGAATTAAGTTCCTAGCCTAAATTTTTTCAACCTCCTTCTTCAACCACGTTATTAATTATACATTTTTACTTAATGGAATCTGTTCATCAATATTTGATCTTTCAATCTTACCGTGAATACTTTTTTGAAAGAAATAAGTAGTTTTCGAAGTTATTACTTCATTTAATACAAAATGTATTTTTAAATTGTCCGAAACATTCAATATGGAAGCTAGACATTTATTTTCTTAAGCAAAATATTTATTAATATTGAATGTTAAAATTATTTTATTTTCAGTTATTTCAATAAATGCCTCATGTGTTAGGATAGAGGGTGCGACATTATAACCGTTACCAAGATGACGAGAAAGTATGTACTGTTGTATCACCACTTGATTTTCAATTTCGCCGCTACAGGGACAGGTGGCTCACAGCATCAACTCATGTCACTGCTGTGCCTCTGACTAGGAGGTTCTAGGATCCAGTCCCGATTGTGGCAGGATTTTCGACTCTAGCTGGATGATTAGGTCGAATTCAGTCGCTATCAGGAGGAGAATTCTAGCGGCCGGCTTCTCTGATCAGTAGTTTTCCGTGGTTTCTCCGATCAATATCAGGGATGTAGGATCAGTACCCTAACAATCGGGCCAGGGACCGCGCACGATCTTTCCTACCTCTTCCTTGTCCTATCTTTACCCCTTACTTACACACACTGACAGGCACTATATTATCGCACATGACGCGAGACCGGTCGGCAGCTTAATGCTTGTCCTAGCTAGGGCAGTGCCTATCTGGTGAGAGATACCTGGTTGGAGAAAACGCTGGGTGGTGAGATCCGGCACTGACCTACCTGGTGGCTAGTAGAGGAAAGTGGTGCAGCGAGTCAAGAGATCACCGCCACCTTCCGAGGAAGAACATGCACCACACTTATGGGCTAATGGCAGCAGTTGACGCGCTCGGAATCCCTAATCAATCAATCAATCAATCAATCACCGCCGCTAGAACCAACCGCCCCCTCGTCACGGCGCGTGGGCAGGTGGAGGGCCCACTGTGGCGCGGCTGCGAGTGGCATCGCGATCTCTATGGGCGCCAGTAAATCGCGGGGGGGGGGCGACGTCCACTGCAACGGCACGCCCGCGCGCCGCGTCGCTATTGTTTTCCATCGGCTCGTCGATGAGAAATGTCCATCAGATAGTAGAGCTCGGGGCCTCCGAAATAAAAAGCGTCTTTATCTGAAAACGGGGAGTTGTGCACACGATTTTGATGCGGAGGGTGGCAAGTTAAACGGGCTACTCACGTGGAATGTCTATTCCAAGCATACATCCATTCGGCTTTGATTGATCGTACGTTTAAGAGGTGCTAATATAAGATGTTTGTTTGTGATTTTACCAAACATGTGTAGATATTCCTCTCAAAATCCCATCATTCTTTTACATTGGAACTCGTACGTAGCAGAAAAGAGATTACTGTAATATAATTTTTAATTAACATTTTCTCTTCAGTAAATATTGTTCACTTTGTCACAAATTATTTTTAAAACTATCAGCACGAGTACACTTACATGGTTGTTATCTGCATGAAATAATAAATATATTTTTCTAATATTTATAGTAGACAGCATTTATTAGTGACATGCCTGTCTCAAATTCAACTGACTAATGCGTATCTGCGTATCAATAGACTGATGCCTAACAATTACGTACTTGAAGTTGTGTTTGTAAGCATTTTTGTTGAGAGTAGAGTTTTGTTTCCTGTACTCTATTATTTTTTCTGTAGAGTTCAAGTGTTAAGAAATCTTTAGATTTAATACAATGCTTCATATTTTAAATATTTGAGTTACGTATTTAAGAGTCTTACAATGAGAATAACGGTTACTACATAGGTCACACTTGCTCAAAAATATCCTGTTTAATGTAATTAATTACCTATTTCATAAGTAAACAAGTATTAATTATTTATATTAAAAATGCGATCGAAAATAAATAATTATAGCGTACCGTAAGTGCGAGTACCCTCGCATGTTAACCTCCTCCCTCTTCCCTATTTTTCCATTTCTACATGAATATGTAATGTATACACTGTGTATACACTGTAATATGTCTTTTTTCTTCAAGACCTTGTTATCTCCACTTGTTTAATATGTCTCCTTGTAATTGACAACAATAGAATACAGAACACACACTTGTCAATACAAACTGTTATTAATTAACATTATTACCGGGCTGAGAGGTACACTCGTATAATTAAATCGCGTAGAATATCAAGAAATTAGTTTAATTTCACGTACAGTAATAGATTCTACAGGCTCTGATCAGGTGGGGTGAAATCGACAAGCGTCGAACCAACAAAAATGTAATTGAATGTTCAAGAATGTATCATCCTGCCGGCCCGGTGGCCGAGATCGCTATGGCAGAAGTATCGTAGTGATTTTTGACCGAAAGGTTGCGGGTTTGAGTCCCGCCGCGGGCATGGTTGTATTTGTGTTCGTCCTTTCACCCCTTATCATTTCGTTTCATCTTCATAGTTACCATAACGTTAACTCCAATAGCGGTCGCTAATGACCTAGATGTTGATGCAACCTGAAATAACCCCCCAAAATTTCATCCTGTAGATTACGGTGTGATGAACGATTTATGGGGACTTTGGCCCCAAAATTTTAGTTTTTAAAGCCCTAGAACGCTTTGTCTAGGAATTATTTAACGATATAGATTAAAAATGATGGCGAGTGTTGCGAGTTTCATTTGACATGAATATTTAGCCACGTTTTTTTAAAACAAATCTTTCACATTTTTAAAGTCAAAGTGCAATTCGTCACGTCTTCGTAAAATTCTCTTTCTTTAGAGATCTCATTTATAAAGATTGGTTGCGTGTGGGAGTCGCAAAATGTAGTATGTATACTAGTGAGATAATATAGGAGACGATAACACGCTTAAAATGTTAATTCACAACAATTAAATAATCCAAAAATAATTGTAATACTTCGTCAGAAAAGTCAAAATTTTAAGGAAGAGTCTCGTCCCATCCTAGTTCACTCCGTCCTTACCTCGCTCGGTAAATTCTGTGTCAGTTGTCCCAGCCCATCTAGCTCGTCACGACACGCCCGACCTTTCTAATTTCGCCTCGACTCGTCCGTCCCGTCCCGTCCCGTCCCGTCCCGTCCCGTCCCGTCCCGTCCCGTCCCGTCCCGTCCCGTCCCGTCCCGTCCCGTCCCGTCCCGTCCCGTCCCGCTCCTACCCCGTTCCCCGGCGGCGACACGAGAGAGTGGGCGGGGAAAGGGGTCCGGCCCCGAGCGGCTGACCGCCTGCCCGACGGCCCGCCCGCCCGCTTTTGTTTCCAGCGCGCGGGAGGAAGCGCTCCGCCGGATTCTTGCGGAGAAACCGAGAGCCTCTCGGCCTCGCCGTCTTACGTAAGGGCCGCCGCGCCGCGCCGCGTGGGTTCCAGTGGCTGGCGGCGGCTGTCACTGCCCGCTCGCCCCGCGGCCGCCCCAGCCCCACCCCACCCGACCACCAAAGCCCCTCGCCCCCAGCGCAAGAAAGCACTCCAAGCGATAATGGAGTGATAATGTGCTGAAATGCCCGATGAATGTGCAGTCTTTACAGTGTGCAAATCTAGTCTCTTACCTATTGGCATCGCGATTATAATGCTTGCGTACACTGCTGTGAGTGAGTTATATCAGAAAGCTCAGTCTTCAGTCTCGGGTCGTTACTAACATAGTTCATCTTTTTATCAATAGTTTTAGTTTTGTAATCGATATACTGTTCGAAGTTTATGTTAACTTACCATTTGCTGAGAGTTCAACAAAAATTACAACTGTTCCATTTTTATAATCGTACTTTTCATTAAATCAGAACCAAATTTTAAATAATTAGAGATGGTTTTGAGAAATATTTTTTAAATCACCTATATTTCATGAAAAACGCGAAGGCAACTATACATTAAAAAAATGTGCTTGACTTTGTTTGAAGATCTTTGAACAACATGTTTCCTAGAGAAAAACTCTCTGTCTTCAATAGTCTTCAAACATCTTCTGTCGTCAATTTATTACTTGAAGGAAGATGCAGAAAACTTCTGCAATTTTTGAAAGCTCAGAGAGTACAACAAAAATAAGATCTGTGATATTTGTTGAAGCGTTCTTACTTATATCCAAGGAAAACGTTTAATACAAAAATGGTAACAATTTTTTTAGAAAGTTTTGAAAATGTTCAGCCTTCAAGTAAAGTACCCTGAAAATCTAAATATCGTTTTCAAACTCGCAAAGCATCGAGTTCGGACAAAACGATCGGGGAATATCAATTCTAGAGACCGTCTGAACGGTTGAGGCGCCGGCGTTTATACTGAAAAGTGGCAACCGTTTTCTCGTCAACCGCTTTTTCGGTATCAAGGAATCGCCAAACCAGGATTCTGACTACACAATGTGGTAGAGGAAATAATTTATTACATGTAGAAACAAGATTTATCGTCTTTTTTGCTACCAGGGCTCTAAAATACGAGTTTTTCTATAGCAAAATCGTCGATTTTTGCGGCATCATTACAATACTTTCTCTTTACTACGTAAGGTCGTAATATGACGCGGAAGTAAAGTTGTGCTACGGTAGCACATAATTTCTCGGATTATTTGTAATTGTTACTTAATATTGTAAAACCACTCCAAAGTTCAAAATGTTTCCAACAGCAAACATCTTTTACTTTCTTCCTTTGTAGATGTACGGATTCATAGACAGACGTTTGGTCATCTACCAATTTTTCGGTATCAGTGATCCACAAAATGGGAATTCTGACTGCATAATTTATTAAAGGACATCATTTACTACATATAGGAGCACGAACGGGCCACGTTTTGGTATCAGGAACCCACAGTTCGTGTTCTTCTGTCGAAAAAACTCCACTTTTCGCTGAAGCGATTCAATACTTTCTCTTTACTACAAAATACTTTTATACGAGAAATTAAAATACAAAACGAAATCAATTTCATCGCGGGTTTTTTCAAGCACTTTCATCTATTGGAGAAATATGCATTTTAACAAATGCGATGTAACTAGAAATCAGCTTGCAGGAAGCTTTTGGGCCTACACAGAAGAAATGGCCACCGCCGCGGTTGAAAATTGTAAATAGAATTTTACAAAATTTGTAAATTCGTTTTTAGCCAACCAAATTCGGTATTTGTGAAATCGAAGAGTGTCGGTAAAACCGTTTCGTAATGGCACCTGTTTTGTAACAAAACGTCACATGAGAAATACCTTTTGTTGGGATAGGGCAACTCTCACGTGATCTTTCGACTGTTTAGCTCAGAGCTAGCATTGCAACTGACTGGGAAGTACTCGAGTTAGAATCTCGATTTTTGACACTAGCTACATAGCTAGGTCGAATTCAGTCGCTGCCGGAAGGAGAATTCTAACAACCGGCTGTTCTGATCGGTTTTCCGTTGTTGCATCTGGTGACTTCTGGACCAGAACCCTAAGAAACGGGCAACGGGCGTCGGACGATCTCTCCTTCCTTTCTCTTGTTCAATTCTCTGCTCTTGCACACACACCTAGACTTACGCCGACTACATACCACACATAAGAAGAGTTTAGTCGGGACCCGGCCGTCTCTAGACATGTCCCGGATATTTGGCAACAGTGTCTCGCAGGCCCTAGGAGGAGCCCGTGTGTTCCCGATCTCCATGTTTTATTCTGTGTTCGGGTGTTGAATTGTGCGACGTGTGTGTTGGTTTAATCAGTTAATTGGTGTGAAGATTGATATTTGAATCCGGTATTTGCAAAACAAAAGGATTTCATCGAAAGGGTAAGTGAAACCGAACGGCATTCATGTTATAATAAATCATAGCGTTTAAAATAACTTGAACTAGAAACCAAATTTGTACGTGTAGGCTAATTGGGAAAGTGTTGGGAAGGGGAATTTTGCCAAAGAGATGTTTAATCCTACGAAGATAAGTTTTTTTAAGTGTTAATGAAACACAATAAAAGTAATTGCAACTGAGGTTAATAGTGCACGTAACAAAATACATTTCTAGGAAATTTAAGTGATGTGTGATGCTACATGTTCTGCAATATATTAGAAAATATTTGATACCTATGAATTTCTAGGTTTATTGATTATGACTGTTTCTTGTTGACGTTCTTAGAACTTTATAGTATTCATGTATATGTTCCACAGGTCCCTGGAAATGTGAGTTATATTTAGGGAACTGTTGTTTAGTATGTATTACAGTAATTTTAATATCACATAATTTAGATTTTTTGTAATTTGCAACCATACAATATGTAATAGTCATTAGAGAGTATTATAAGGCAATGTTAGTTCATGAAGATTAGTTGAGTATACCTTGATACAGGATAAATATTTATTGCAATGCAGAATACATAGAATTCTTCTTTGAACACTTGTTTTTGTTGTGTGTTGGTATATCTTTTTATATTTAGCATGTTTGCTTGTATATTCCAGATTCCGTACAAATGCTGTGTGCCAGGCTGCAGAACTAATTACAAGGAGAAAAAATATATACCCGTTTTCAAATTCCCCAAGGATGAGGAGAAAAGAAATAATGGTTAAAAAATATTAGGAGGAAGGACTTTGTGCCATCGAAAAATTCTATGGTGTGTGCACAACATTTTGAAGAGAAGTATATAAAGAAAACAGATATATCTAAAGACAAATTTGTGAATATTCAAGAATTCCCCACCAATAGATGGACATTGAACAACAATGCAGTACCCACAATTCTGCATAATGCGCCTTCATACTTAAATAACAAAAGTGTGAAGGAAAGGAGTGATCCGGAGGAGCGGAAAGCAAAAGACATCGAAACTGTTAATGAGAGAAATAGTAAGTGGATGAAGAGTGACATCATTGAAAATTTTAGATATTAGTAGACTTACGTGACACTAAACTTTGTAACTCAAGTAATAAGAAATAGCTTTAAGTAGTAGATAGTGTTCTGTAGTGACAGAGGACATTATTGCATTCTATAGTCTTAAGAATGTTAAAGAAATTTTGCAAGTACGGGAGAGCATTTCCATATATAATAATATGGACATCCAGGTGTGTGTGAATGGCAATATTATAGAACAGAGTGACCTCAAGTGGATTTTGGCTTCAGACAGGAAATTAAAGAAGTGGTTACAGTTGGAAAACATTTTAACCAGATACTACGAATACCAATTAAAGAGTACACTTCCTCAAATTTTGTACCACCAGTTGCTCAATAGGATCAAAGAGGATTTTGTAGAAGTAATCACTTTTTTTGAATGCTATGCCACTGAAGAATTCAGTTATGTATGTCAGATACGAATTTTGTAAGCACCGATTTTCAGGCGATGTGGTAAAAAACGGTACAATCATTTTTCATATACATTTGATTAATGTTTCATCAGTCATTTGCCTGTAATGTAGCTCTAAGGAATGCAGATGTGTTGCATCTTCCTCATTCGAGATACCTGATGAAAGTGAATCAAAGTCTAAATTCATTCCCTAATGTCAATAATTATCTAATGTTTTATCACAAAACTTATCTGAACGCGAGGGATATGTTGTGTTACAACTTGATGAGAGATATGTCAATCCAATGTTTAGTTATTCTGGCGGTAACTTGTTTGGTGTTACTGAAAATTCCAGTAGTAAGTTTCAGCAGCTCGAACAGTTCAAGCATTTTTAATAAGTTCGGCATTTAGTAATTTTAAAGAGGTAGTATCATTAACTCCTACACTCAATCTAACAGGCGTAGAGCTGATTGATTTGACAAGAAAAACCATTGATGTAATTCAGAAATTCGATTTCATTGTCATTTCTGTAATTAGCGATAACCATAGAATCAATAGAAGCATGTTTAAAATTTTATCAGGAGGAGAGTCTTCGAACATCAAAATAAAAATTTCTCAGATTTCAGATATGCATATTTACCTTCTATTTTATTCTGTGTATTTGTTTAAATCTATCCGCAACAATTGGTAAAATCAAAAAGATGATGAGAAATCCTTATACTTTCCATCATTTCCAGAGTCTAATGAAAACAAACTTCAAAAGGCTTCTTTTATATCTTTGAGAGAATTGTATAGAGCAGATGAAAACGTTATTCTGATATCAGCTCATAAACTAAATTACAAGATATTGTACCCAATAATTATATTAAACGTCATAAAGTTAGCTTAGTGCCAAATATATTTGATTGTTCAACAATTGCAACTCTAAAAACCAGTCAGACGGAACATTATGATACACCTACATTCCTAAAAATTATTTCCAAGTGATGGTCCATTGTAAATGTTAAACCTGTATTCAAAGGAAATAATTCAAGAGATGAAAATAGTCAACCATTTACATATATGAGAATACATTTCTTTAAAATAATTGTTGCTTGGTTGGAAGAGTGGGAAAATTTAAACTCCAGAAACAAACTGACGACAGACACATTTTGTTCTCTAAAACACAGCACATCTGCATTAGCAGAAATCATTCAGTTTGGTTTGAATTTATCAAGTGTTGAATATGTACTACGTCCAGATAAGTTTCAAACTGACAATTTGGAATTTGTATTTGGGAAGTACAGGCAAGCTGCAGAATCCAATTACAATATTTACGTTCTTCAAGTATTTGAGGCACAAAAGTTGATGGTTCAAAATGTTTTGGAACTGAAATCTGCAAGATATGGAAACATGTTAAATTATTTTAGAAATTTTAACTCTTTGAATGTGTTAGAGGAGTGTACACCTGTTTGTATTGGTGGTACAATCAATACACAACAATTTCAGGAAATTATTGGAGTAGATTTTGATTTAAATAACCCTAATACTTATTCTGTTATATGCGTGTCTGAGTATGTCGCCTACAAGTTGGTGAAGAAGATCAAATGTAACTTTTGTGTTAAGATATAGCGAAGTGAGTGTACAGAAGATCAAACATTGAACGAAATAAATAAAGGTAGTTCGATTGTACTCTCGAGCTTGGCAATCAATTTCTGCGGTATTATGTTGTAGGTGATGCAGCATTTGGTATCTGCGAGATTTGAAAATCTGTTTATAAATTCCTTTTATCAGACGAAAATATTGATCAAAATAACTAAAGATATCATTACAAATTATTTTTGTTTTATGGATGTGATCGATACTGCCTGCAACTGAGGTAAACTCTCCATTGAAATTATTGAATTATTATTTCCATCATTTGAAAACATTTTTTTAAAATAATTATATTAAACAAAAATAACTGTGCAAAAACAGAGTACCAATAAAAAAAGAAAAGTGACCATCTTCTCCCAGTAATATAATAAAGAAAAATATTTTATAAGATGTTATCTTTTTTACTATTGTTCTTGTGCCCTTTCCTACCCTTACTTTTACATAGTATAGACTTTTTGGTTTTGCAATGTAAGTTAACAGAATTGAAATTTCAAGTGATTCAAGAATATCTGAAACTTCTAAAGGGGGATATATTTAGTTCATTTAGTGATAGTGTGTGTTTGTAAACGTTATTTAGACTCAGAAAATTCATAAAATTATTTCAGATTTCCGAACTGTAAGTTAAAATGCCATTTAGCTGAAGAGTGGGCAAAATATATGAAATGATCTGTAAGTGCTTGGGATTTGTCGCGAACCGCCGGCACCGGCGTGCGGAACGGCGAAACACGGCTGGGCCTTCTGTTGGTGGACGGTGCGACGCTGCTAGCGACGGCCGTGGTCGGGAGCCTGGAACGCGTCGCGGCTGGGTTTGATTGATAGATTGATTTATGCGTGTTTACGGGCGCATCAACTGCTTCGGTCATTAGTCCCGTTACTGTAGTGCATGTTTTTATCGGGAGATAGCGGTGATCTTCCCCCGCTGGATAGCGAGATCCAGCGCCGACCTACGGTCGGATAGTGGGATTTCTCCCTAACCAGGACTCTCCCACCAGCGGGGCACCGCCCCAGCCGGGACAAGCTCTAAGCTCCCGACCGGTCTCCCGGAATATGTGGTAGTGTAGTGCATGTTAGTGTAAGTGTGTGTGTTTGTGTGTAAGGGGCGAGGATAGGACAAGGAAGAGGAATGAAAGTTCGCGCGCGGTCCGTGGTCCGTTTGTTAGGGTACAGCTTCGGCATTTGTCTGGTGTTGATCAGAGAAACCACGGAAAACTACCGATCAGAGCAACCGGCCGCTAGAATTCTCTTCCAGACTGACTGAATTCGTCCTAGCTGAAAAGCTAGTATCGAAAATCCTGCCGCCGTCAGAACTCGAACCTAGGACCTCCCGGTCAGAGGTGCTACAGTGACATCAGTTGATGCACTGCTGGGGGGCTGGGGCGGTTCCACATTGTGGGAGATACATGGAGGGGTAAATCCCCAGCAATCCTACGTAAATGTCGGTACCTGATATCACCACCCAGTGGGGAAGAATCACCGCGAGCTCCTGGGAGAAAACATTCACTACACTAACGGGATGAATGACGATAGCAGTTGACGTGTCTGGACATCAGTCAATCAACTATTCGATAGATCAGTACAGTAATTCAAAAGTGGATATAATAGTACACAATTACGTCAAATCCGTGATATTCACTGATCTAAATCTGTAATATTAGGACTAGGGGATGGGAAAAAAGTTCCGGTTTTTTCTTTGCAACTGTTATTTCAGCAAGTCCGATGCAATCTGAGTTTTCCGAGTGCGTACATGCACCTTCTTTGTGCCTTCTGCCGATGCAAGGGCCTGTGTGGTGTCCGGTCCTGTTGCAGGTCGGGGGTTGCGCAAGAGGTACCAGCGCCTCCTCCAGCCGCGTTAATAGGCCCCGGCGCGTGAGCAGGGTCCTCGGCGCATCGATGCGTGGCCTTTCCTCGTATCAGCCTCCGCCTCAGTCTGCGCCGAGGAGCTCCATCGCACGCCTCGATTAACCTTTGTGCTCGGGAAGGAGGCGCAACAAAAAAAATCGTCGTGCCTTGAATTTCGTTCGGTTTTCCTCGAACTATTACGTTTTTTTTCTAACTTTTCCTTAGAAGTTACTTCCCCCTTTTTTCCTTTCTTCGAAACAAAGAATATTGCAACGTTAATAAAGGGAAAATCTTGGCAAATGAGAAACCGCACTACACACTTTTAGTTCAATGCCTACAAATTTTACGAATACCAGAGAAGAGGTTAGGAAATAGTAGATTTTATTTGACAATTTACTTCCGGAATTCATAACGTTTCATCAGTTGAATTTAGACTTCGACTCATCTGACATTCCAATCATAGGTGAAGCAAGCGATGGTTAGATTTGTCTCGGTTTCTCTCGCTAGTAAATTTCGGCCATTTCGAAAAACTTTCTTTGTTACTTGAATCCGTTGTTTCAAAATGACAAGCTATTCGGCAGCTAATAATTTTATGCTTGTAAAGTCAACAAGGCGATAACACGACATGTTAAACAGTCCCCTAAAACACGGAAAATCTTCAAATTATGTATTGGTGTAATTTCCTTCAATTCTTTTTATTTTCCTCTCTTGTTGTTAGAAGCTGATCAAGAAGTTCTTGCAGCACGGCGAAGGCCTTAATGTTCGCCAGCAGCTCATTGATTACCACATTACCAATACGCATAGTTAAGGTAATTTCCTTGCAGATTTCTTCATTCCGTTTCCTTCTCTCATCACGAACTTTCTTTTATGCTGTACTCATATTTCGCTATTCCCTCCTACAATTTGTTTATTCCAATAAAATTTTAATGAGTTCGACGGAAAAATATCAGGCTTTGGCTAAGTGGCTACTCTATTATTTTGAGAAGTAGTTTGTGAATTTCTGCCATAGCGACGGATTTCCGCTCGTAGTATATCCCAACTTTTGGAATTTTGGAGTAGTATTGAGGCATATGTCGATGTTTCCAGAATAAGTATGCGGGATGTCGATGTTTCCAGAACATCGAGCCCAAGCCCGAGCCTGGGATCATCCCTACATTTTGCACATGGAGATGAGTTTTTAACTTTGTTTTCACTTAAATCTTGATTACAAACTAATAAACTGGACCGCTGTCACATTCAATTTTATTACGCAAGAATTTAATGTTAAAGATTAATAAACTAGATTCAATACATCATTGTTTAAAACCATCGACATTTTAATTTTGGACATCGACGTTTCGAAACCGATGATTAGTTATCGATATCGCATTACTACGTCAGAGGTCGTGCCACCTTTCTGTTGCAGTTGTTCACCAGTTCTCACCAGTTGTGCTCCCCTCCCGCAAAGTGAGCTTCTCACAACGAAAATCCAACCTATCGCCCACTTTAGTTTGTGTCTGAAAAGAATATGTGGCAAACATGCCCTTTTATCCCCGATGTCAATAATCAAACGCCCTCAGAGTCTAGCTATCATCCACTGTCAGCCCCTCGGAGTAAGTCACGCATGTTGAAATAGCAGGTGGAATCGTAAATGGAATACTTTTTGCTAAATGAGATGCTGGCCGCCGAGAACATTCACCTTCACTCGTGCATTCCAAAGTATGTAATTTCCTAACGATTTCTTTCATATGGTAATAGGTAAATTGAACCTTGCATGATTTTACTTTCAACATTTTTTGCTGTTGTTTTGGGATGAAGGCAACTAAGCATTTCTCTTGCAGTATTGAGGTTGCATCGAGGAAAAAATTAAAGAAATGTGTCAGATCGACCTCTACGTTTTTACTCGTTTACTATTGATGTAATATGAAAGGGTAGAACACGTTTTCATGCCAATTGAGATAACTGGGTTGAGAATACTCTCTACACCAATGAATTAGTAGTGTCTTCAGAAAAACAGTCAATTTATTGCCAGTACTGCACGTAGCTGAAAGTCGACTCGTGTGCTCCGTCTGGTAACCATAGGCACTTAAAGCGAATGCACGTAATGATCATAATGTGCGCGGAGAAAGTACCAGGCCAAGGCCTGAAATAAGTCTTTAATGCACAGGGTCTAATTTGATTAACAAAACTCTACCGTGTAATTCTGATCGTTGTGGCAATTCAGTGTTCGACGAAGTGGCGGCAGCGTAGACACGTGCTGTAGCTGCAGGCGCCATTTGCTCGCCCCACGATGCTCCTTGATATGTTCGCTTCTCATGGGGTTTATTAATCTCTTTGCCTCCAATTTTCTCAGCTTTTTTCCGCTCAACCTTTATCCTGCTGTGAATCGGTTGCGATTCGATTTCACTCCCTACGAACACCGCCCCTCTATCATGGTCAGACTTTGACATCGATTGCAAGCTCTCTTCGATTTACATACAATATTAAATCTTAAATTGTTTTGTTTTGAAGTATAGTTCACCGTTTAGTAGGCACAATTTCTGTCATGTTCACATTTTTCTGGAACTAGTCAATATACTGAACTTTATTCCATCCTTGTAGACATCATATTGAACGTTTCATTTCAAGAAGAAAACACAAAGTAAACCTCAGAGGTTTCATTTTAGAGGGTTTTTATAGATTCACAATGTTCTGCTGGTCTCGTATTACATTTTATTTTACTAACAGTGATAACATCCTAATTTTTCCCCTCTTCTTGATAACTTTTTTTATGTTCAAATATCTTTGTGGTGTGTCTATTTTTCTGTAGACCTTCGCCTCATTCTAAATCTTATCTCACCTCCACCATCTGTCGATAACCCTTCCGCTTCAAACTGCCCTGATCGCTTTCCAGTCCCCTCCCCACGCAGCGCAACGCCCTCCCCGCTCCTGTCCCCTCCTCTCCTCTCCCCGCCCCGCTCACCCCCGCCGCGTGCCTCGCGGCGACATCGATGGAGACATCAGGCCCCCGCCCCCGTGCCTCGCGCTCTCGCCTCGCCTCGCCTCGCCTCGCCTCGCCTCGCCTCGCCTCGCCTCGCCTCGCCTCGCCTCGCCTCGCCTCGCCCGCGCCCGTACATTTTAATGAGCGCCTGAGTTATGAAGCCGTAATAACCGCACGATGGCGGCCGCTCCTCCCGACAATCGATTAACAAGTGACAGGCGCCGCCCGCGCGAAGATGCGCGCCGTCGCAATCGGCAGCTGCCGATCGAAGCGGAGCGGAGCGGAGGGGGGCAGCGGAACGGAGTGGAGCAGAGCGGAGAGGAGAGGAGTGGAGTGGGGCGGAAAGAAGTGGAGTGGAGTGGAGGGAGGGGAGGGGAGCGGAACGGAGTGGAGCGGAGCGGAGAGGAGAGGAGAGGAGAGGAGTGGAGTGGGGCGGAAAGGAGGGGAGTGGAGCGGTGGGAGGGAAGGGAGGGGAGCGGAGGGGAGCGGTACGGAGTAGAGCGGAGCGGAGCGGAGACGAGTGGAATGGGGCGGAAAGGAGGGGAGTGGAGCGGAGGGAGGGGAGCGGAGGGAGGGGAGCGGAGGGAGGGGAGCGGAGGGAGGGGAGCGGAGGGCCGCGGAGGGGAGCGGAACGGAGGGGTGGGCGGGAGCGGAGGGGAGGGGAGGGGGGAGCGGAGTGGAGGGGAGGGGAGGGGAGCGGAGGGGGCGAGAGCGGCGCTGGGTCTCACGCATCCGCCCCGTTCCAAGGGCGCATACATTACGAGCCCAAAATGACTTATTTAAGAAGAAACGTGCTCACGGCACCAGTGTTTCCCGATTAAGATTTCACTCCCTTCGTAAAGTAGTGTGAAATTATAGTATATTCGTACGGTGACGAATGTTGTTGATGGTAATGACTTGTAGGAAGAGTATACTTATAGATTACATCGAGACATTGATTTATAGACATACATAAGATATTTGGTAATTTTTCTTTATTAACACATTTCTATCATTTTTTTTCTTTTTTCTTCTTGGCATAATGATTTTGAAAATTCCCTTCAAATCAACCATTTTTTATGATTTTGCATGTTTTGATTATTGGAATGACATAGTCGTGAATTGGTCACTACTTGGAATAAATAGCAAATTCTATTTTTTTCTGGTGATACTCCAACATTAGTAACGTATGTTGTACATCTGCTATTTCACAACCTCTAGATAAATTAGATATACCTTCAAATGAATTATTATTATTATTATTATTATTATTATTATTATTATTATTATTATTATTATTAGATAATATCAGTTGTTTGTCATAATGTCTGGGGATGTGTTTTATTGAACGAATACTACTATTGCTCATATATTCACAACTTCTCACATTTCTCAAGCCTTTTCATTACAGAATATTTATACATTCCTTCCCTGCCAGTCTTTGTTAAAGAGGTTAAGGTAAATCGAAAAGTAACGGCCGGTTTTACCATTACTTAAAATTTCAAGTTTGTCTTAAGAATTTTAAGGTAGACTTTTAAGAAGAAATTTCCTTTTCACCATACCCCTTAAGGTGCACTTAAACCATAAGTAAGACTTACATTTAAGCACACCTCTCAGCTGCACTTATCCATTTTAAGTCGTGCATTTTAAGTCGTCACAAAATCAGTTAAAATGGCGAGCATATTGTGGAGTAGTATTCCTTTGATAGTGATAGCTGTGACAATTGCGAAGATGAAAGCATTGAGAAGCCTTCTGACACACCGAGGTGGATTCGTGAACGGATCGAATATTTCGAAAAGCTCGATGAAACGGATTTCGCTTATCAAAGATGACAATACTACATATTTTGGTAATAATTCAAGACCTATTGGAAGTTTACTCCATAGTTCATTATTAACGAAATAAATGTTTTAATATTTTGGTTCATATTTGCCTTACAAGTAACAATTTTGCCTAACAAGGGTTTTGTAGGAGATGTTTACATGGTCTCGTATCTACTGTTATTTTCCAAGATTTACATTCAGTAATGATTATTGCATTTCCTTTTTCACCTAAACCTAATTCTGTCAATTTTATTTCGTGTTTGTTATATTTCATCTTGTAGCGTGTCGCTTTACACTCGGGTGCAATGTTCCCCATAGTTATATTCGTCGGTTTGTTGCTCCATCTGTAACTTTATTTTCTTTAATATAATCATTTTTTATATATTCGATGAACACATTTCTCCGCAGATGAAAATTTCGTCTCCCTCCTTCCCCATTACTAAAAATTACAAAAAATAACCTCTTTGCACCAGAGTACAAATGAAACCGAAACTAGGTTGGTTATGGTCACCAGGATCCAGCATTGCCAACCAAATCTCAGATGTATTTAAGTTATATACTACACTAAGCATTGCATTAAAGAGGGTGATGAAGCGACGAACAACAAAGCACAATATAAAACGTGTTTTAAAATTAAGTATGACTTTACTAAGTCATTCTAAGTCAAAACTTTTACTAAGTCAAAAAGTTTACTAAGTGTATTAAGTCAAAAAGGATTTGGTTAAACCGGCCGTAAAATATAGTATGGTTGAGAATCCTCTGCTGGGAACAAATTACGAGCTATATGAAATATTTGACCATGAATTTTGGAACTATATGGTTTTCGAGCGTGTTGTTTAGTCACGTTTATTATGTTAATGTGTACTAAAGCAAAAGCAAGAGCATTACTCATATTTTACTGCCTAATATTATGTAAGAAATTGAATGAATAATTTCATTTATAAAATGTTCCAATATGCTTACACTTGTTGGCATTATTATTTTCCCCATTGGTACGGCATATTGAAGAAGATCTAGTACTAACTTCTCCAGAAAATCATGTTCCTATTCAGTAGTTACAATAAACATATACAATCTTTGACATAGCGCAGTGTATGCCTATTTCAGAACAATTATATAATTTGCACGCAATGATATACGTTACATTTATACTGTAATACACGTATAATTCATTTTAGTATTGTGACATACCAATATGTGGGACGTATTGCGTTACATTTATTGTTAACAGAATGAATGGTAAGGATCCATCAAAAATATGCAAATATGGCGGCATAGCAGCGGTAGACGAGTTGTCGTGAAGGTCAACAAACTTCATTGCTTTGAACCACGGGGCGCGGCTAGTTGATAAAGTAAACTGTTTGGGGATTGGCCGAGAAAGCAATGACAGTCTGGGGCGCGGCTAGTTGAATTTGTAAGTAATTGAGGGATTGGCTAGGCATGGAATTTTTTCTGACAAGAAACAGTAGAAAGATTCATTCCGACTTATGTCGTGGTGCTGTGCGGATCGTGTGTAGACAATTGATGTTGGGAGTTTGGGAATTGTGAACATCTACTTTGGAGCGTATGGTTGTCGGACTTAGAATATTGATGTAATGTGCGGAAATTGTAACTTGGAAATATTTCGAGTGCAGCAGCTAGAATTGTGAACTTAGGTGAATTTGTCGGCAACAGGACTGGGAGTATTTGATGCAGATAATGGTTTGCTGAACTTTAATATTTTAAGCATACGCGTAGAAAGAACTGGGAACTTTTAAAAGGAAAATTAATTAAGTCTTATCAACTTATGAGGCGGTGAGGATCAGTGACTTGAGTACACATGTGCCAGAACGGAAGAAATGAAGATGGTATTTGGACCTGGAGTCATCGACACCGGGAAAGATTGAAAATGGTTCTACGCGGCGACATCGGTCAAGAGCGCGCGAAGACGGGTACTGCAATATAAGGTTTGAGTCTGGTCATGACCAAAAGTACGTTCCGTATTGTTACCAATGAACATTGAATAAACTTACAAGTTTCTGCGAATAGAAAAGATGATTTTCATTTAGCCAATTCCAGCAAATGAGTAGCTAGAAATATATATTTTCTTTTCAGATTCCTCGGCCACTCTGTACAGATGGCAGGTCGAATAATCGGTTATTGGTAGTAAATAGCGATTATTTCTTATAAGACCCATCGACCCAGTAAGCCGGATATTTATTTTTTGGGAATAGCAGTTGAAGATTAATTTTAATAATTGAATTAACGTAATCTTTTCCTGGCGCCCATATTCTTTTATAAATTTGGAACGGGTTACGTTGAATTAATATTTAATTATATTATAAGGTCAGAGGAGATATTTAAGTTAAAAATAAAATTAGACAGTTTGTTTCAGTATATTCTTTTATTTTTTCAAAAATTACACAAATGTAATTTTTTGAATTATCTCTCACGCCGTTAATATGCACATTTCCATCCATTTGTATACATTATTGCATGTGAGAGTGGAAGTGCTTCAAATTACTTTAAATGAAAGTAATAACTATTAATTACAATAACTATTGTTTCTTGGGGAAGAGAAATACAATGCTATTATGAGTACCAAGGTGTGTTTTTGTTATGAATAATACAAAACCAACCTTCTTTTTATAATAGTTTCAAAAGTAAGAAAGATAGGTCTTTCTTTAGTGCAATTTCTTTACAAATGAGAGTGGGGTGTTATGTAATCATGAAGATATGTCGTGAAGAAGCGTGTTCCATTTTTGTTCACAATGGGAGGCACCTCGAATGCAGCACGCAGCACGCACAGATCACGAGTAGCGACGCCCGCCAGGAGTTCGTGCACTGGGGCTTTTGAAAGCGACATGCAGATCAGATAAAGAGGTGCAGGATATAACTTCGTCACAGGCTATGTAACTGCACAATAATGGGCATCAAACTAATGCCTACTGACGTCTTAATGTTCTTTCTGTGAATGTAGAGAATTATGGAATAAACGAACTAAAATTGTTTGGCCATACAAGAAATTGAATTTATATTTTTTCAATCACTTACCTGTAAAACAAAAAGTTTTTTCTTCAGAAAAAATCGTATTGTAGGTCTCCAATTCTGAAGAAGTGAATAATTCTTGTTCATATAATGTGTGTAGTAAATTGCTTTTTCTAACACGTAGTGTAGTCAAAATCCACGTTTCCTTCAAAAATGTTTTACTGCAAAACGGCTACCCGTCCATCTCTGTCCGTCCGTCTGCCCATCCTTCAGTGTCTGTGTGTCTGTTGTGAACACTGCTAGTGGCAAAGCTTAAAGCATTGTTTTCACTAAAATTGACATTCCCGAAACGATCTGGCTGATGTCGCGGCCCCTTGAACGTGAAAGGGATATTTTAATTATTGCGTTTACGTGAAGTATCAAAGAATTTTCACTTTGATATCAAAAAGAGTTCCAAATTTTTTGATTAATTTTTATCTAATAGAGCAAAGTACGTTTAAAAAAATTTCGCAAATCCGATTTTTGTTGAAATCACTTAAGTTTTAAAAATTGCAGAAATTTAAAATTTGTTGTTCGTCTTCCAACAACTACAAAACTTTAGACACAAAATCTTCCCTTCAAAAATCTTTAAACGAATAATCTTCGAACGATCGGTAAATTAGGTCAACTCTTTAACTCCATCGTCATATTATGTTATCAATGAAGCAAGAGTTTGTGGTTGAATATGCAGATGATATAGAGTAAATCCAATTATTTCTTTAAACGCTCTCTCCAACTCCCTAAAACTAAACCAGCATCTTTTTTCGGACTTCAATATGCTCATTCAAATTGATAAGCGAAATCATGAAGTGAATCATCATACTGAATAAAAAGTTTAAGGTTTCAAATCGCTATCTTACAATTATATTCGAAAAACTTAAGAAAATGGATGGGAATCAAAATCTGCTAAATAGCAAATACAGCTGGGTGACCCTGTTGAAATCGACACCGAATAAGCGAGTTTTCAATTACTTGTAGTTGGTTGGTTGTCAGTGATTCCGGGCGCGTCAAAAACTTAGGTCATTAGTCCGATAAGTGTAGCGCATGTTTTTCCTCGGCAGGTGACGGTAATCTTTCCCCGCTCTATGGCGAGATCCGGCGCTGACCTACCATCGGCTAACGGGGTTTTCCCCTAATCAGGAATCTCCCACCAGAGGGGCACCACCCCAATCAAAACAAGCTCTAAGCTTCCGACCTGTCTCCCGGCTTGTGTGGTAATGTAGTACATATTAGTGTAAGTGTGTGTAAGGGGAGAGGATAGGACAAGAAAGTGGTAGGAAAGATGGCGCGCGGTCCGTGGCCGGCTTCTTAGGGTACTATTCCGCCATTCGTGCGGTGTTGATCAGAGAAACCACGGAAAAATACCGATCAGAGCAGCCGACCGCTAGAATTCTCCTCCAGACAGCGTCTGAATTCGACCTAGCTGGCAAGTTAGTGCCGAAAATCCTGCCACAGTCGGGATTCAAACCTCGGACCTCTCGGTGAGAAAGACTGCCGTGACATCAGTTGCCCTCTGCCATCTCTCCCGGTCAACTATTTGTGGGAATCCCAAGTCCCGGACCCCATTATGACTTGCGATTCCTGTGATAGATGAAGCTGCCAAGAGACAAAGCCTCAAATTTCATGTGAATAGGGCCGATCGTTCAACATACTACTACACCATGTAGCAGCACGTGAAAAAATTTGAAAGAAGTAAATATGAGCCTGGAGTTGCTTGATCTGCCATTGCGGTTTCTTAAAATTGTTGTATTGAGCTGATTAGCGAATAAAGAATACTTAAAATGAAATAATTTACTTGCAACAAAATAAAGAATCGCGTTAATGAGACACATTTTTTACACTTTTAATTAACTCAAATACGAAACACTTAATCACATTGTAACTCAATGCCCTCTTGACATCAATTTCAGTCAATCGTTTCTTAATAGCAAGAGTGTCTTTAAATGTTTTCGTGTGTACTATATTGTTATGTGAACATTATAATTATTAGTTTAAATCCTGACCTGTAATAAAACTGTAAGACATGTAACATTACTTAGTATAAAATCTAGACAGAGTGAATTGAATAAAAGAACATTGAACCAAGTTTTTTACTTGAATCAATATATAAATATGTATGAGGTATAAAAAATTTTTCGAATATCCTTGACGGTTGCAGCTTGAGTACACTCTTTAATTTTCAATTTATATTTTACTTCCTTCCACTTACACCGTATAGAACTAGTGGTGTTAAAAGAGCACGTACTTTTTCGCCCGTATTTACACGCCAAATTAGACGAAAAGTTCTCAAATTTTCAAAAAATGGCATATAACCTTATTTCAAAATCAATCTTCAAGGAACATATTTAATTAAGGAAATAAATATCTTTTTAAATATTTCAGTTATAGGAAGACTCCGAAAAAATTGTAAACTTATGAAATTTTCGAAAAAATCAGGGCTTTCAACGAACATGAGACTTGCACCATTCTCTGAAACGTGGTTTTCTTCTAAATTTAGCAACTGGATTTATCCACTTTTTTGTTAACAGAGCCCTGTAATAAGAGTGTTTCTGCCAAAGATTTGCCGTTTTTTCGCGCAGCATTACATCTCTCTCTACTCTTTAGCGAGAAAGTAAGCAGTATTGAAACGCTGCGGGAAAAAATGATGATTTTTCGACAGAAAAAAATTTTGGCGAGCCTTCGTAACAAAAAAGTGGATAAATCTTATTCCTTTATCCAGTAAGTTACTTCCTCTATCACATTGTATAGTCATAACCCATGTTTTGTGGGTCCTTGACACCGCAAAATTGACACCGATTGACGGTAAAACGTCTGTGTTCCCGTCTGCGGGTGGTCGCCGCACCGGTTAGGCGCAAGTGGCTGAGCCCCTGGACGATTTTCTCCAAAATTGATATTCCCCGATCAATCTGAACGAGCATGAAGCTCGGTGAGTGCACAAAGGATATTTTGGTACTTAACAAGAACTCTTTAAAAATGGTGTGCGTCTCCTTTTCGTTGAAATCGCTGATTTTTAGAAAATTGCAAAAGTTCAAAATTTTTTCGGCATATTCCTACCTCTACAATATCAAAGATAAGGATCGTTTTCCATAAAATATGTTGCTTAAAGAGAGATCTTGAAATAAGGCCATGTATAATTTTTTGAAGGGGAGTGTGACGACCAGGAAAACCCATTATCTCAGAAACTACTTTTCTTAGAACATTTCTTCTGTAAATTGACATTGACATTTTTATAGAAAATATCTATGGAACACAGTTAGTACAGTAAATTGTTATAGTAGATAAATTTTTACAGTATCTGTAACTATTCGTTTTTATACTTAAACAGAAGTATATGAATAGGATATCATAAATTCGTTTCACAGAATTTAAAAAAATAATTCAACATAAGTTTAGAAGTTCGAAAATATTAATCCATAATTTGAAAAAAACCTACAATGTATCTCATTATTTTTGTTAAGTATCTCAGTCATGCTTATGTAAAGCTATTCTGAAACTTTCATTATTTTATCTTCAATAGTTTCTCAAAAAATGGCTCAATCTCATTTTTCTAAAAAACTAGGATTACTTCCCTAGAAAACCGTACTTCTAATATCACGAACGCAGAGAACAGATGTAAACAAAGCCAATATTGGTATGCAAAGCCATAAGAATAAAGAAGTTACAATTGTGACAGTTTTTCCAATATCAAGAACAGAACCTCTTCCAAGAGCCTACACAAGTCACAGTCATCTAGATAATTGGATTTTCCGAATAAACAAAAATCAAGGGAATCAAGAGAGAGCTTTAAACATTTAAAAACCGACGTATATATCCAATTTTTAATGAAAACCATATCACTGTGTTCAGGAAAGCCTAAGTCCATTTAACAAGCTTAATTTTTAAAAATGTCCTAATTTTTATATTTTTACTGTCAGACTCCCTTTAAAATACAAGCTTTTTCGTAATTTTGCATGAATCAGGCCATTTTCTTCTTGTTCTTCAAGAAACGGGTCGCAAAAATGTCGTTTGAGCGATTCTGAAATCGCGCAATTTTCAGCTCATTTCGTCGGAAAACTTTCGAGACTCGAGAAACGACGGAAGAAATTACAAGGAGCACTTATAAAAACATTTCAAACATGGAACTATTGTTGAGAAAATTTTAAAAACGTACAAGTGTGTCATATGAAGTACTCTCAAAATTTAAAAATTCAATCCAAAATCGTAGGACTTCAAGTCGGCCAGAATCGTTCGGGAATATTAATCTTGAAAAAATCCTATGAATTATTTATGCGCTAGTATTGTTCATAAATGAAGTATAAACATTCAGAAGTAGAGACAAGCTGACGAACAGACAGATGAACGTTTTGAAAAAAAACTTTTTCCGAATCAGGGGTCTCAAAATGTGTTTATTTTTTCAAATAGCGAAATCGATTTTTTCACTGCATTACAGATGTTTCTCTGTAGTGCATGTATTTACCTTGTGTTTACATTCGTATACAAGAAATGAAAAATGACATTTTTGATTATTTGTTTTAATGTTATAAAAGCTAGATACTTCTGTATTGATAAAGACACGAGAAAGAAACCACTTTAAAAATAATTCGCAAATATATATCCACAAAAATATTCAAAACACTAACCTCATATGTGAAAGAGTTTAGAGCACCATACTAGTACACCGAAGTTATGAATGCGAGCTTCCATATTTTAATTGTGTGGAAGTTGCCCTTCTCTTATTTCCTCCTTTTTATCATTACATTCGCAATCAATATTATCATTCATCATTCATTCCTCTTGCTAACCATTTAATCAGTCACCCCGTGGAAGCAAGGGCTGTGATCCTCTCGCCAAGAGCAGGAAGGAAACAAAGGCGTAAGACTCCTCTCGTAAACGCCCAGAAACGAGAATTTCATAATAGAATGTTCATCAAACTCACATAATTTCAAGATTATTAATGGAATGATATTATTTTCAAAATGAATTAATCCTATTTTTACTTCCTATTATAAAAAGTAAATAATCAATAGAATAAAAAACAAGGAAGACAACAGTTAATCTTCAGGACCTCTCCTGCTTATTAGATAACTCGTAAATTTGTACAGCCTTTTTGTCCAAATGATAGAGTAATTTCAAACAAGAGCTGAACTTCGCTTTTAAGCTGCGAATTACTGAGCCATGCTATCCACAATTGCTCCTGGACCCTAGAATGACTGTGCAAGAGTTACAGCTCCGTTGTTTGTTTCCAGAACACCTGCTCCTGCAAGTTCAGCTTTGTAGAAACTGGTGCAGCCAATGGAACGGATTCATTACGTAAAAGGAACATAAGTTTTATAAGGAAAGTTAAGTACAAAACGTGAAATAAAGCACAATAAATGCATTATCAGATAATTGCTCGTATAATTTATTATATACGTTGGTGATCTTATTTAAAGTTTTGCGCCGTGTATCATGTATGTTTGGCAACCTATTTTTACATACATTCTGTCAAGCAGAACGTTTTCACCGACTGACCTGGTAGACTGTCGAAGCTCAAACATCCGTTTCGAAGTGGGGCCAAGGCAGTGACTCGTTGTTTTGATCAATATAAATATGAATATCGACACCTTGAACGCTACTCTCGACTTATACAACACATCCGCTTCTTTTTCTGTATTTGTGTCGAGGAAACACACCATAGGGGAAGAAGTTTCTTCTCATGACCAATACTATAGAAACGGTATTGTAGTTCACACGATGCCATTTAGGAGTCGGCGAACACGTTCAGAGATAACTGATTAAATGAAATCATGGAAGCTAAGGTTCCAGTGTAGAGTTCCCAAGAAATTTTGAGCAGAAGAAATTGATGTGTTGCTGTAATTGAGAAGAGAAAAAATATAAGTAAAAACATTAAAATGAAAAGTTTATCAGTGATATTAAAATCCAAAGTGAGAAGCATAATGAACTACCCTATTAGAAATAAATGTAGAGGAAAGAAAAATAACCTCGAGTAGAAAAAGCATTCATAGACGAAGGAAACGTGCGAAGAAACATGCAAATAAGATAACGGCCCGCCAGAAACATGTGGCAAGCGCTGAATGGTGAAGGTGGTTGAGGCGCATTCTGTTAGAGCGTCTCCTCTCAAACGATCACATGTTCGATTCTTGTTCTGGGCTAGTAACTTGGCTTTTGCTGATTCCAGAACCGAGAACTCCATAAATGTGATAATATATCATTGCTGAAATACATTTCGTCACGTTAGAGTCTGTGCTGGAAAAATCTCGGACGATGAAAAGCAACATGTCAACTGACACGAATGACGTACGTAGGTCACTTCGAAAGTGGCCATAAGGGTTAGCACACTGGTGCGGTGCCCCGCTGCTGGAGATAGCTGGAGGGGGAAACACCACAAGCCGACGTGTACGTCGACATCGGATTTCGTATTCTAGAGCGAATGTTTTTGATTGATTGATTAGTAATTCCGGATGCATCAACTGGTAAAATCATTTTCCTGTAAATGTAGTGTAAATTTTTACTCGGGATCTTCCCTCATTGGATGTGAGATCTGGCGCCGATCTACCGTCGACTGGATGGGACTCCCCAACTGGAATGGATTCCCAAAATTCCCCAATATATGGTAGTGGAGAGCATATAATTGTGTGCGTGTGTAAGGGTAGGATAGAACAAGGAATGGGAAGGAAAGATCGCGCGCGGTCCACTGACCGGTTATTAGGGTAGTGCCCCGGAATCCTCCTGATTTTGATCGAAGAAACCACTGATCAGAGCAACCGACGGCTTGAATTCTCCTCCAGACAGCGACAGAACTCGATCTAGCTCTCTAGCTAGTGTCGAAAATCCTGCAACCGTCGGGACTGGAACCTAGGACGTCCCGGACAGAGACACTGCAGTCACATCATAAGATGCCCTGAGCCACCTCTCCCGGTCCCCAGCAAAGGAGGTATACCGCCGCCTCCCGGGATATAACCTGCACTACACTATCGGGACTAATGAGCAGAATAGTTGATGCACTCATGGTCAAAATGCCCTCAGCCACCTCTCCCGGTCTCCAGCAAAGGAGGTACACCGCCACCTCGCGAGGTATAACCTGCACTACACTATCGGGACTAATGAGCAGAGTCGTTGACGCGCTCAGGGTCAAAATGCCCTGAGCCACCTCTACCAGTCCCCAGCAAAGGAGGTCTACCGCCACCTCGCGAGATATAACCTGTACTACACTATCGGGACTAATGAGCAGAGTAGTTGACGCGCTCAGGGTCAAAATGCCCTCAGCCAGCTCTCCCGGTCTCCAGCAAAGGAGGTACACCGCCACCTCGCGAGATATAACCTGCACTACACTATCGGGACTAATGAGCAGAGTCGTTGACGCGCTCAGGGTCAAGATGCCCTCAGCCAACTCTCTCGGTCTCCAGCAAAGGAGGTCTACCGCCACCTCGTGAGATATAACCTGTACTACACTATCGGGACTAATGAGCAGAGTCGTTGACACGCTCAGGGTCAAAATGCCCTGAGGCACCTCTCCCGGTCTCCAGCAAAGGAGGTATACCGCCACCTCGCGAGATATAACCTGCACTACACTATCGGGACTAATGAGCAGAGTCGTTGACGCGCTCAGGGTCAAAATGCCCTGAGCCACCTCTCCCAGTGTCCAGCAAAGGAGGTCTACCGCCACCTCGCGAGGTATAACCTGCACTACACTATCGGGACTAATGAGCAGAGTCGTTGACGCGCTCAGGGTCAAAATGCCCTGAGCCACCTCTACCAGTCCCCAGCAAAGGAGGTCTACCGCCACCTCGCGAGATATAACCTGTACTACACTATCGGGACTAATGAGCAGAGTAGTTGACGCGCTCAGGGTCAAAATGCCCTCAGCCAGCTCTCCCGGTCTCCAGCAAAGGAGGTACACCGCCACCTCGCGAGATATAACCTGCACTACACTATCGGGACTAATGAGCAGAGTCGTTGACGCGCTCAGGGTCAAGATGCCCTCAGCCAACTCTCTCGGTCTCCAGCAAAGGAGGTCTACCGCCACCTCGTGAGATATAACCTGTACTACACTATCGGGACTAATGAGCAGAGTCGTTGACACGCTCAGGGTCAAAATGCCCTGAGGCACCTCTCCCGGTCTCCAGCAAAGGAGGTATACCGCCACCTCGCGAGATATAACCTGCACTACACTATCGGGACTAATGAGCAGAGTCGTTGACGCGCTCAGGGTCAAAATGCCCTGAGCCACCTCTCCCAGTGTCCAGCAAAGGAGGTCTACCGCCACCTCGCGGGATATAACCTGCACTACACTATCGGGACTAATGAGCAGAGTCGTTGACGCGCTCAGGGTGGAAATGCTGGAACCGTCCCGGTCCGTGATGGTGCGCGGACGACGCGGAGGGCCGAAGGCGGTGGCTGCGGCTGCCCTGGGTGGTTTCGCAACGGCGGCGGCGCGGCGGCGTGTTGTGGTCCAGCCCGCGCGGGCGCGTATCTCCGCCATCGAAGCCGCGGTCAACTCAATGCTAACAACTTTCCAGCAGGCGGTCACACTCACCCGCGCCTCGCCGCGCGGGGATATTGTCGGCATGAGCGGGCGCTGGTGCGGCCGGCGCGCCGGCTCGCCAAGTCGCCGCGGGAGCACCTTTCGTTCTATCAGGAAATCGGCGCGTTGCACAAGCCCCGCGCTCTTTTCCAGGACGGTTAATAACTGTTTATACTCCGGCACGTGCCTCTACGACTCGCGAATGTCTTTATGGTCTTAAAAAGAGAAGTTTCAGGCACGGGTTTGTTATCGACGAAACTATTATGTTCAATTGCCACTTAAGATTATATTCAAGTTTCCCTTTCAATTTATTTGAATTAGCGTAATTTTAATATTTGTGTATGCGCAACTTGCAAAATTAGGATCATGGTAAGCAGCTTCGTTTCAGATTTATACTCTAAATGTATACAACTTGAACCCGTGTACACATTATGCACCAAATTTATAAATACATTCATTCAAATCGACATAAACGTACAAAGAGTTAAAAAATATCAATATTTTATTAGTGGCATTTTCTATCAAACAGAATGATCTACTAAGCTAAAATTATTTACACGAGACAAATGAGACAGTTTCTGAAGAAACGGTACATTTCAAAATGGGAGCCTTTTTTGCACTTTGGCCTGGTGTTTATTGCCAATTACAAGGCTTATTTTCTTTAATTGAAAAGACCGAAACCATCTTTATGTTTTTACAAGAACGTAGAATTTGGTTACACCTTTCTATCGCTTATTTCAAACTTTGTTTTTTAAAAAAGCAAACATTTTAGATTAATAATCGACTTGAATAGTTCTATCAAAAATGCTGCAATTTTGTAAGTGTAAATAGAAATACCACTATTTTTTTAAAACGTTCACAATAATTAATACAATTCTTTGACTTAAAATATCTCACAATTGTTCAGAAATATTTGTTGAACAATAGTTTACAAATATTTACATCTTCTAATCAAAACTTAAAAAATTTCTAATCTAAAAAAGTAAATATAAATGTAACCTCATTATCTGTGCACGTCTTCGAGAATTCAGTGGGAAATATAGTTATTCAAATTATCGTTTCCATGTTGTCGCGGCAGGAAGTATTATTCCTTGACGAAGGACATCATTGATAAGACCCCAGAACTTATTGCTTATTTATTCTTGAAAATAGATTTTATTACATGGGAGCGGTTTTTTTAAATTCAAAATTCCAGTACTATATGACTTAGTGTGGGGATCACAGAATTTTAAAAATGTGCACAGAATTCACTTCTCCCCATAGCACGTCATTCGCAGTTTTAACTGTTTTTTGACGTAAAATAAATAAAACAATTCCAATCCGGGTTTGCGAGTTCTTCCACAGCTGCCGTGCGGGTCGTTGGCCCCTCGTGCGGCGCGGCGCGGCGTCCTGCGTGAGCGACCTCGGCTCTCGCGAAACGGCGCTGATTTACGCAGATAAGCAACGGCGCATGTGCGACGCGTGGGCGACGCGTGAGATGTCGACACTGCGCAGGTCGCTTGCCCCACCGACCACGCCCGCCACCGCACCGCACGACGACGCGAGTCTCCTTGCCACAACTCGCCCTGCCCCGATTCTTTATTTATTTAATAGGTAATTATTACATACAAATTAGAAAACTTGATGCTAAGTGGCTAGGCCAAAGGCCTTTAAGCCATTACAATACCTACATTCTACCGCGTTCTAACCTTTCGTATTTTGGTATTCACCCCAAATGGTCTCTCCGTCGCATCAATGCCGCAGAAAAGAGAACGTAAGGTACGGCTGAGGAAAAAAACCCTCAAGGGGAAAAAACCTGCCGTTAGAAGCCGAGTACATGCTAATCTATCCGATTTATGTTTTTAAACTATTTATTTATTTGGCGCGGACGTCAGGCATTTGGCCTCCTCAGCACCTGAAAACAAACAGCACAAAAAACAAAGATCGTCCGCACCAACGCCTCAGCCCTTACATTTCCGATTCCCACTTCCTTTCGCCCCCTAATGTGCTTATTACTTTAACCGTTTCCATTTATTTTATTTTTATTTGTATTTATTGTAATTTATTTAATTCATTTTAATTTACTTTAAGTTAATTCATTTTAATTTACTTTAAGTTAATTCATTTTTATTGACTTATTTATGTACTTATACTTAACAATTGACTACGACTTATCACATTTTTTACTGTTTTTTTACTTTCCGATTCTTTCTGCCACGACTCGTTTTTTTGAATGATTGATTTTTTCGTGTTTCCGGGCGCGTCAACTGCTTTGGTCATTAGTCCCGTTAGTGTAATGCATATTTTTTATCGGGAGATGGCGGTGATCTTCCCCCGCTGGATGGCGAGATCCGGCGCCG
The DNA here is from genome assembly GCA_011170035.1 of Teleogryllus occipitalis. Classification (NCBI taxonomy): domain Eukaryota; kingdom Metazoa; phylum Arthropoda; class Insecta; order Orthoptera; family Gryllidae; genus Teleogryllus; species Teleogryllus occipitalis. Next base: position 16,841 of record BLKR01004773.1, on the reverse strand, counting down.
ACCTACCGTCGGCTAGTAGGGTTTCCCCCTAACCAGGACTCTCCCACCAGCGGGGCACCGCCCCAGCCGGGACAAGCTCTAAGCTCCCGACCGGTCACTCGGAATATATGGTAGTGTAGGGCATGTTAGTGTGTGTGTGTGTGTGTGTGTGTGTGTGTGTGTGTGTGTGTGTGTGTGTGTGTGTGTGTGTGTGTGTGTGTGTGTGTGTGTGTGTGTGTAAGGGGAGACGATAGGACAAGACAGAGCAATGAAAGATCGCGCGCGATCCGTTGCCCTTTTGACAGGGTACTGCTTCGCCATTCGCCTGGAGTTGATCGGAGAAACCACGGAGAACTACGGATCAGAGCAGACGGCCGCTAGAATTCTCCTCCAGACAGCGACTGAATTCGACCTAGGTGAAAAGCTAGTGTCGAAAATCCTGCCGCCGCCAGGACTCGAATCTATGACCTCTCGGTCAGAGGCGCTGCAGTGACATCAGTTGATGCACTGAGCTACCGCTCCTGGTGCCCCGACTCGTCCTGCCTCGTCTCGCCACACACCGGATCGCTCTGCCTCACTTGTCCTGCCCGGACTCACTCAATCATCACTCCCCTTCTTCGATTCGCCCTGCGCCAACTCTCCCTATCCCGACTCGCATTTCACGACTCGCCTTTCGCGACGGTCCTTATGGCCCTTCCGTGACTCGCCCTATGCCGCCTCTCCCTACCCGACTCGCTCTTCCACGACAGCTCTGCCCTGACTCGCTCCTCCCGACTCGCCCTGCTGCAACTTGTCCAACTACGACTCGCCCTGCCCCGATTCGCCCTCCACCGACTCCCGCTATCTCGACTCGCCCTACCGGAACTCGCCCTGCCCCGACTCGCCCTGCCTGATTCGCACTACACCGACCCTCACTATCTCGACCCGCCCTGCCGCAACTCGCCCTGCCCTGACTCGCCCTGCCCTGACTCGCCCTGCCCTGACTCGCCCTGCTGCGTCTCGGCCGCCTCCATTGTCCCTGCCCACCCCGCTCGCTCCACCGGCTTCGCCCATCGCACTCGCCCTCCCTGGAGTGTTTGATGCAAAGGAGTCATTTACTCCACAATGATTAGTTGAAAATACAGAGTTCTGGCTCTTTGTGCAATCTAGCTTCACTGCCTTGTCGATAATTCCGTCAAAGTGTATAATTCCTACGTTTCCAAAATTTCAAATGACTATTTCAATTATTGAAAGCATAAAATTTAAATACTGGTCCTTGAGTACAGTGAAACCATTTAATTCGGATAGTGTATTAATACAAATTGCCTACTTTTCCATTTAAAATTCTCAATAATTCTGTTTAACTTTACTGTGATCAACTCTTCAAAATTTCTCCGCCAGATGGCTGCACCGAACAATCTTCAGGCAACGAAAGCTTATGGCTCGAGTACTTTTATGCCAAGTGATAAATGTAATTTTATTTGAACGAACTGATCGATAGCTAAGAAATTTATGGCTTATCTGTAAGTAATACTCAACTAGATTTGAGAACATTATCATTAGCATGCCTTTTTCCTCTTCTGCTCACATTTCAGAGACAATTACGAAAGGAATTAAGTTCTTTATTACGAATTTAATTGGATATAATTCGTTGGAATAATTCATGTTGGTAATAATTCATGTTGGTAATAATTCATGATGGAAAAGGGAAACGGGACTCAATGAAGTATTCTTTACAGGAAACGTTTTCTGTCCATGAGAAGTACATATTTTACGCATTTGTAATGGCTTGATGGCACTTTTATTTATTATTGGCGTTTTTTGGAAGATACGTCTTATAGATAAATAAATTAAATATGAGTGTAACTTCAAAATAATGGCATTCCTATAATTGCGTATGATTATTCACGAGATATAAAGACCCATTTAATCGTTTTCACCAGTTTTTCTGCCTGTTGAAGTAGGCTTATCTCGGAATGGGCTAACCCGATTTTTATATTTTTTCTGAGATGTAAAGTATTTTTCCGGGCATAATTCAGGCTACTTTTTTCAGAGAATTGGTTTCTATTATGTAAAGAATCTATTTGTTCATTATTCACTCCTACATTTTCATTTCGACCTTCATGTAATTTTGCCCACATGCCTTTCGAAAGAAGAGAACAGTTACTGTCTACATTATATTTCGTAAAACTATCAGAACTATCCTTAACCCCCTCTACTACCCTTCAAGATATATTTCAGTGTGCATACTCGGTTTTCACAAATATCTTGAAACCAGCTAGAAAACCTACCAAGTGAATAAGTCATTTCTTAAAGCTCATAAAATTTCATACAAAATGCATTTTAATGCATTTTAAGAGCGCGATTCGAGTTTGCGTTATTGAAGGTCAAAATCCTTTCTGGGTATTTGTTGGAAATGACAACAATGGATCTCATTGTAGGCACCCAATAGCAGTGCAGGTGGCAGCAACAGTAGTCGCAAGGCGATAATCGAGGGCAGGGCGAGGAGGGGTGATGTATCGAGGCGGAGAGGGTGAGGAAGAACAGTGAGAAGCTGGGAGGGGCGGTGTGGGGTGAGATAGAGCGGGATGGGGAAATGTCACGGCAGAGGCAGGCCAACGTGGTTCAGGGCGAGTTAGGTCGGGAACACCTATACAAAGAATTCACACCTTTTCCTCCCTTACAGATGATTGGTATTAATAAATATCCGGGCCACACATGATACTTCAGTAAGTATTATATAAAAGCAATTTAAACTAGATCCGGATGGACTGGGGTCGCTTCAATTTGGCAAACAATCCTATGCATGGTTTAGGCACTAGTAAAGTTCACAGACGGACGGACCGATGTTTTGAAAAAAAAACACTTTCTGGTATCAGGGACCCCCAAAACTTGTATTTCCGTTGAAATCTCGAAATCGATTTTACATAACTTTCTCTATACTACGTGTATTACTCCCTATACACGTATGTATACGGGAAAGTAAAAATTGCATCGTTTATCCCTTTATTGTATCTATTATTGAGATTGTAATATATTTTTCATGAAACAGATTTAACCTAAATTATTGTGTTAGATAGACATTTCATTTTGATCAAACGTTTGATATGGTGGTCATAGTTGTCATTGATAGGACTTACATACAAACGTCCTCAGGGCAAGCTTTATGTTGGGGGGGATCTCACCTGCTCACGGTCAGGTATAACAGATAACCAAAAACAAATTGATGAGGCTATTTTCCAGAGATTGAAACGCGGAACCATGGACGTTTACGACAGTGAAGCATTCTGCGAGTGTCTTTCTGCAACTCGAAGCTAGGCGGACCCAGTTACTTCAGTGATGCAGAAAGCCTTCCGTCATCAGCACTCAATCGCCACGTTTCACAACCCACGGCGCGTGAGCGGCGCGCGACCGTCCACCTGCAATCGGTTTGCGAAGTCCCTGCGCCCAAAATTGAGCCGCGCCCACGGCGGCGCCGCGATGAGCCTCCTTGGGCAACGGTTGGCGCCGGCCACGAAGGCGCCCGCCGCGCGATAAGGATCTTGGCCGAGCGCCTCCGCCCCGCTCGCAGAGCCTCCTCCACCGTTGGCACTGCCACCATAACCAACGTTGCCTCTGCAGCCATCGGCGCCATCGCTATCCATTCCCAACGTCCATCTTCCCTCACCGCCGCAACGATCTGACAGACATCGCTTTTCGCGTCGTCCCTTTCTCCGCATCTCTGTCCTCACACCCTATTGATGTGGCCTCGCCCGGCGGGCCTTCTCTGCCCCGGCAGCGCACCCTTGACCGGTTATGCACCGGGAGCGGTAGCTCAGTGCATCAACTGATGTCACTGTAGTGCCTCTGACCGGGAGGTCCTAGGTTCGAGTCCTGACGTCGGCAGGATTTTCGACACTAGCTTTTCAGCTAGGTCGAATCCAGTCGCTGTCTGGAGGAGAATTCTAGCGGCCGGCTGCTCTGATCGGTAGTTTTCCGTGGTTTCTCCGATCAACACCACGCGAATGCCGGAGCAGTACCCTACCAAACGGGCCAGGGACCGCGCGCGATCTTTCCTTCCTCTTCCTTGTCCTATCCTCTCCTCTTACACACACACTTACACTAACATGCACTACATTACCACATATTCTGGGAGACCAGTCGGGAGCTTAGAGCTGGTCCCGGCTGAGGCGATGCCCCGCTGGTGGGAGAGTCCTGGTTAGGGGGAAACCCCACTAGCCGACGGTAGGTCGGAGCCGGATCTCGCCATCCAGCGGAGCGCCATCTCCCGAAAAAAACATACACTACACTAACGGGACTAATGACCACAGTAGTCGACGCGCCCGGAAACACGAAAAAATCAATCAATCAATCAACCACATATTTCGGGAGACCGATCGGGAGCTTAGAGCTTGTCCCGGCTGGGGTGGTGGGAAAGACCTGGTTAGGGGGAAAACTCACTAGCCGACGGTAGGTCGGCGCCGGATCTCGCCACCCAGCGGAGGAATATCACCGTCATATTCACAGAAAAACATGCACTACACTTACAGGACTAACGACCAAAGCAGTTGACGCGCCCGGAAAAAATCAATCAATCGGCCGGTTATGCGAGTCCCGCCGCACCACTCCCCCTCTGCCTCCGCCCGCCTCCCGCCGCCTCCTGCTCCAGGTCCACCGCCCACGCCGCCCACGCCGCCGCCTCGCAGCGGGCCCCCGCCGGCGCGCGGGGGCGTCTTCCCCTCCTCGCGAGCCCAGTGCGTGCGCGCGCGCGCCTCCCCTTATTTGTCCGCCTTCGCAACGCTTCTCTGGACGGCGGGCGAGGCAGCGTAATGGCCGCTAAGAAGGGGGTTCGTAGTGAGGAAATAGCAGTCGTTGTTCGGGAAGGTCCAGGAACGAAGGCAGAATTTTCGCATCATAAAGATGTTTGATATGCCCGTACTTCTCTGTTACATTGCGGGAATGAACGAACTCCGAAATTAGGTTTATTTGCTGTAATCGAGCAGAAAACTTCCTACATGATAGTGATCGTTTTGAAAAACTTCTTTAATCATTGAGCGCAAACTCTACCCTTCTTCCACGATTCAAGAAACGATACCGAGAAATTATGATTATATTTTTGTTGAAAATCATCAAATTAAATTCAGTATTAAAAATATAATCTTTATGTGGGAAAACGTTTTATAACACGGTCATTGTTCTTTATACCTTAATTGGCCTTTATTATATAATTTCTATCATCTCATACGGAACATTATATTAAACATGGCAAGTGCCCTTTCTAAGCGGTCTTTATAGCCACATTACACTATTCCAACATTCTCTTCAGCGAAGTGGGAAACTCTTAGTTTAAGCGATATAACTTTTGCACTTGTTTTCATTACGTATGAAATATTCATGATTAACCAGTTTTGACCTGGCTAGTCAAACTTGTCTTATGTACTGTACGAAGAACAAAAAGGAACTTCGAAAAAAATGACGGACAAGCGGTGCATGCAAAGAGAACCACTTTGTTTTATAACGCGTCCTTGGAGAATCGCTTGTCGAAGATTGATTTGGCACACGTGGATCACAAATCTTTAGTCAACTTGTACTTCAGTAAACAGAACATGTTTCTCGAGAAAGCCGACCAAACGTGGCTTCTCACTTATTCAACTCATGTCACTGTATACATAATAGAAATAAATCAGTTATCCACAAAAGTGGAGCCGACAGACGATATAATCCAGGCCAAGATCACATTTTAAATGTATGAACTTGAACAAGTCATGACTAAGGAAACTGTGATAATCACTTCACAGTGAAGGCATAAAACACAAGACGCTCTTCACTACGGTAGCTCAGGGCATCAACTGAAGCAACTGCGCTGCCTGCCTCTGACCGGGAGGTCCTAGGTTCGAGTCCCGACTTTGACAGGATTTTCAACAGTAGCTAGATAACTATGTCGAGTTCTGTCGCTGTCTGGAGACGAATTTTAGCAGCCGGCTGTTCTGGTCGATAGTTTTCCGTGGTTTCTCCGATCAATACCGTCCTAATGCCGGAGCAGTACTCTAATAAACGGGCCACGGACCGCGCGCGCTCTTTCCTTCCCAATCCTTGTACTTACTTACACTTACACTAACATGCACTACACTACCACATATTCCGGGATACCGGTCGGGAGCTTAGAGCTTGTCCCGGCTGGGGCGGTGCCCTGCTGGTGGGAGATACGTGATTGGGAAAATCCCCAGTAACCGACGGTAGGTCGGCTTCGGATCTCACTATTCAGCAGGGGAACATCACCGCCACCTTCCGCGATAAAATATGTACTGAACTTACGGGACTATTAACTTAAGCAATTGACGTATCCGGAATCACTAATCAATCAACCAACCAAGTTCTTCACTACCTTCATTCATACGTTCTGGAAAAGGTCTCATCAAGCGGATAACTTTAGAAAGTGAACGGGCAATACACGAGTTGCGATAACTTGCGACTGTAACTCCGTCTTGAATAAAGCAGCAAAGGTCTTATAGACATTCACCTGATGGCTGAATGAGACCGCAAACGTCAGCGTGGTTGGCTGCGCGTATCATCAACCGCGTGCTTTCAAAACGTGATCAACAAAATCGCGGTAGGGGCTAAAGTGAAGGAAAGCATTGCAGAAGGACGACAGATTAATCTTCTTCTAACATTATAGTTTTCACAAAGAAAGGCTTTGATTCACCTCGAGTTCTAGGATATAGGTTGCATTAGCGTCGTTGCAGAGACACAAAGAAAGTACACGAGTCGCTTATGGAAAAGCAAAGTGTTTTGAACATGTTCAGCATTGTCAATAGATATCCGTACTTTACTACTCAAGATGGTTACTCTTACTACCTCTAACATTTTAATAGGCTCTGTCGACAGTGTGCTCAAGCCTAATTTCGTGAAGTGCTACAGTCACTTAGTGCATCAAAAACCTCCATACGAGTATTTATGAGGTGAAAACAGAATTTATACATTTTCCTTTGTTTTTTGTACTATTCAATATACTTTTACGAATACCATTCCCGATTTCAAGAGTACTAGCTCGCTCTCACATTTGTGCCCTACAACATCTCGTATAGAACTTCAATAATTCCCCATTCCAACTCCTTCTTGCTGGTATCTCTACAATCTCATCCTCAATAGAAACCGTGAGAACAAGTGAATAACTCGTGAGCGATGACATTCATTATGAACAGGTCGTGAACGTGTTGACAAGGCAGGGACGATACCCAACGTTTAAAGAAGATAAATCGAAAACGTTGAGACATTTTTTGGGAATCACGGAACTATAATCCAGGGTTAATAGGCAAATGGAAACGCGAAAATCCATAAACACCCAGACACCATCCACCCAAGGTAATTGAATGAGCTCATGATATAGAGCAGATTCGAAAGCGATTGACGAGAATGTTCAGCAGTATTAGGCAAGAGTGTAATCTTCCTCCATGAAATAATTTCAGTTTCAATTCCCTCTAGATGTCGGTAAAAATTCCAAAGTGAGGGGGATCTGAACATTCAGTGGATATTCTTTTATAGTTTCAAGAAAAAAAAGTTAAGCCTCTTCCTTCCAGTTCACATTTTCCGAAAATTTCTGTATAACGATGCTTATTTAGTAACGTCAGTTGTGTGTATTTCAATGATAGACTCTGTATTAGAATCGTCATGTCTATAAAGAACCGAAGACAGATTAGTGCTACTGTTCGCTTCTCGATATCTCACACGATTTAACCACATTAACCTGTTAACATCCATTAAGGGAGACCAATGTAGAACTTAATGAAGTTTCTCCTAACTTACATAACGTGAATTGGACACCGGTGCATGAAGTAAAAGCGCGATGCAGTGGTTTGAGAGGACGCCATAAAGTGTAGATGGCGCTGGGCCGTAACTCATCGATAGCAACGCGGTTCTGGCGCGGCGCGGCGGCTACCAGCACGGTGGAGAAGAGCACCTGGCAGGGCGCGACAAGACCGAGCGTGACGTGACGGAATGAGACGGGATCGGATGGGATGTGACAGGATGGAGCCAGACGAGACGAGTCGAAACGAGACAAGGCGGCACAAGATAAACTGGGAGCGGTAGCTCAGTGCATCATCATTTGACATCATTTGTCACTGCAGCGCCTCTGACCGGGAGGTCCTAGGTTCCCACTCCCCACGGCGGCAGGATTTTTGACACTAGCTTTTCAGCTAGGTCGAATTCAGTCACTGTCTGGAGGAAACTTCTAGTGGCCGGCTGCTCTCATCGGTAGTTTTCCGTGGTTTCTCCGATCAACACCAGGCGAATGCCGGAGCAGTACCCTACCAACCACGGGCCACTGACCGCGCGCGATCTGTCCTTCCTCTCCCTTGTTCTATCTTCTCCCCTAACATACGCACTTACACTAACATGCAATACACTACCACATACTCCGAGAGACCTATCGGGAGCGCAGAGCTTGTCCCGGCTGGGGCGGTGTCCTACTGATGGGAGAGTCCTGGTTAGGGGGAAACCCCACTAGCCGACGATAGGTCGGCGCCGGATCTCGCCATCCAGCGGGGGAAGAACACTGCCATCTCCCGAGAGAAAACAGACACTACACTAACGGGACTAATGACGAAAGCTGTTGACGAGCCCGGAAACATAAAAAAAATCAATCAAAAAAGGTACGTGATAGGACGGAACGGGACGAGACGAAACGGAACGAGACGGGTCGGGCCGGGCCGAGGCGAGAAGGGAAGAGACGGAACGGGACAGGCCGAGACGGCGTGGTGGCCGAGGCAGCGGCCGAGCGCGGAGCGATGCAGGCGAGCGAAGCGGGCGAGCGGAGCGGGCGCGCGAACGCCGCCCGGGGTCATAAAAGTTAACTCTGCCGCAGCGCCCACAAACAGGATCGCCGCGCCGGCAGGCGAGGGGCTGACCTTGGGCGAGCGGCTTTCTCTCATTCAGCGGCGCCGTCAGCACTGCCGTCAGCACCGGCCGCGCACTCCACCGAAATGCGCCCAGCGGAGCTCAACGGAAACAGTGACTTTTATGCGAAGATATTGTTTGTTGCGCCATTGACACCGATGGTACAAGGCAAGACTAACTTCAGACTCGAAATATAAAAAAAAAACATTTTTTCCACGATCGAATAAAAATAGTTCTATTACGAATCATGATTTGTTTCATCTGTACTCTTCCTATTCGTTCAAGTTTATACATCAGAAAGCCCTGAATTTGCGACGTAAGGTAGTGAGGCACTGTTGTTTTATATGAGTATATTGTATAACTGGTACATCACGCTTGTATTAACTCAATTTTAAAAGCTTAAAAACGTTGATGACATTTCACAGGATATGTTCAAATCTGTGATCGCTGCACTATCTAATTTATTACCCAAAATTGCTAAGGTTTTTACAAAAAACTTACCATCAGTTGAGAAATGTCAGAGAGTTGCTGCGAGTTTCATAATAAACTATGGGTTTATACTATACTTAAAAAGCAAGAATCATTTCTTTTCTCATCATAATTTGTTTCAAGAGACTCTAAAACGGCATTATTTGTGTAAAAATTTCCCTAATTTTTAAATTGATACGAGATTGACATAAGCATATGTGGAGTTTCAGTGCTGTAGAAGTGTTATTTTGAAGTCGAAATATATATTTTATTTCTCAATCGATCTGGCTTTGCAACAGCAGCTCTGTGTAGTGCGCAGTAGACAACGCACGTCTTCATCTTTCAGCTTTAGAGACCTTTTCGCTATTCATGTGGTACTGCTATCGCCCGCAATATTTCCGTCATGAAGTATATGGAATATGTATGTTGTAACTTAGAATTCTAATACATCTAAATTTTAACTCACGGATAATCACTTACTATGGAAAAATAAAAACAAGTGCTTGTGTGATTCGAAAATTAGAAGACTTATATGTATGTGTACTTAAATTGCAACACGTACATAAGATAAATAAGTATGAAGTATGTATGTAAGATGTACAAAGTATTGTTGCATTGGGTGAGTTAATTTTAAATGGCTCGTGTCGGCTCAGTCAACCTGTCTCTGGCAGGAGTCTCTGGCAATTACTCATGAATTTGCGCGTCTGTGGTGGCACGCATTTGGGAGCTTAATAAATGATGCCTGCCAGACCGAATTCTCTTATCAGGTACAAAATAATTGAATTGAACTAAAGCTGTGGAAATAAATCGTAATAATGAATTGACAGAAATGTTGCTTTATTAAAGTGTTTGGATAGATACATCATTTCTTAGTATTGTCTTTGCCATGTTTCGATATCAGTACTTGAGAAGACCAGGGATTTGATGTATCTGTGGTATTTCATTAATCAATGTTAGTCAATAGTAATAAAAACAGCAGTGGGACACTCATAGATGGTGATTTTGTGACAATTATAAGAATGGACAAAGAAGGGAATGTAGTACGTACCAAATTGATCATTTATTTCAATAATGATTATGTAGTTACGAAACATTTTGATTTCAAATGTCAGATAATTAACCCATTAAGGACTAGCGTTACCATATGGTCACGAGTACAACAATGATCTAAATGTATTGTAAGAAGCTGTAAATAATGGCTTCGAGTTAGGGATCACTACAATCATATCTTGAGTAACATCTTGAATGATCTGTTCTATTACCTCGTTGTTGGATGTGTGCCCGTAGGTCTTACGCCGATTGTTGTTTACAGAGAAATTGTACCTTCGGAAATCAGCATATTGGATCAAGTAAGGCTTTTTATTACCGATACTTTTGTTTTCATTTCTTATTTAATAAGTTATAAGTTTTAAAGTATTGTTAAATGTTCTAACTAATGTAAAAATAACATAATATGTAATGTGAAAATAACAACAATTACGTCTTGGGCTGTCAGTGCGATTTTAATCTTACGTGACCGTATGGTGACCTTATGAACTTAGGTTTATAAATCCGATTCTGAAGCGTTGGGGAGTCATATTCGAATAAATTATAAAGTACAGAGATTGAATAAATCGTTATTCGTAATAGAAACTGTTTTATACGATCGTAGAAAAATTGTTTATTTTTCGTGAGATAAGTTATTGTTTTTACACGATGTGTCCACAAAAATGCATCGTATCTTTGTATCTGAAAAAAATGTATCAATGGTTTTCCATTTAGTACACGATTTACATTTTAACCTAATAAAATCTGCAAGTACTTATTACTCAAAATGATGAAACTCGTGTGTGTATAATTCACTTATTAAAAAGTATATATTTTTTAAAATTTGTTTAAGTAAAATAATTTCCTGCACCATTAATTGCAAAACTGTTTCCTCATTGTCGAAAATTTTATATAAAACAGAAACTAGAGGTGCTACAGAATGGCACAGACTTTCTCGTACCAAATTTTCTAATTTCCTTGGTGTGGTCTGGCTTTAAGGTCTTGCTCCGTTCTCTGGCCAGGTGCCATCCATCATCGGCCAAAGTACATTTGTTTACACTTTCTCAACTTTTTGCTTTCCTAACAGTATAACCGAAATATTACTTCAAGAATATCAAAGAAGAGTAAAATCTCGTTGTAAATGCAAATTTTCGTTGAAAAATTTGAAGCCGTTTTTAAGAAAATTGCGATTAAGCATTACTGAAAATACGAAATTTGAAGCTATTTTTCACAGTAATCTATTGAGTTATCGAAAAACTTCATTTGAAGTCTTTTGAAGCACTTTAACTCGCAGATGAAATAATGTATACAAATTGATAGAAATGTGCAGATTAACGGAATGAGATGTATTTGAAAAAAAAAAACATTTGTGTAATTTTTGAAAAAACAAAAGAATACATCAAAATGAACTTTATGTCACATTAAATAGTGCAATTAGCACTATCCAATGGAAAAGTTATAAGAAAAATTTGGAGCCAATTTTGAGAAAATGGCATTTCCGAAAATGCGGAACACATTTGCATAGAAAATAATAGAGTTTTCGAGAAACTTTATATGACATTATTTAAAGCACGTGTACTCATAAATACATTAACGTGTAGAAATTGTTTATAATGTAAATATTACTGACGTGGGAGGTAAGTCAAAAAAATTAAATTTTTGTAATTTTTTAAAAAACGAGAGAATAGAGGAATATGGCGATTATGTCATCGTGTAGAATTTGTTTGGCTGTACTCCTACCAGTTTTTATTACTGCTACTCCTCCAATTTTTTAAAATTGCAAATATTGCACACACCATTCCACGGAAACTACTAAAATTTTCAAAAATATCTACATGACTTATACAAATGAACCATTTATGGACAACAAATTTTATATGAAAGAAAAATCTGTCATCAATTTTGTATTTGTAGGAAGACGCCGAAAAAATTCAAAGTTTTGCTATTTTCGAAAATTCAGAGTTAACGTTGAAAATTGGACCTATGTCACCTTTATAAATGTATTTCACTCTATTCTAACAAGAAATGTAAAGAAAAAATTTGTAACTGTTTTTAAGAAAATTTGAAAGATATCCGGGGGCTTCATGTAAAGTATCCCCAAGTTTTAAAGAATTTTTTTAAAAATTTCAAAGCATCAACTAAAGCCGGATGGACAGGGGACAGGGGTTTCTTCAATTTTGAAAAAATCCTATGTATGGTTTAGTCTCCAGTAGTGTTCACAGACGGACGGATCGACGTTTTGAAAAAAAAAAAAAACTTATTCGATATCACGTCACCCCAAAAAGTGTATTTCCGTTAAAATCTCGAAATATATTTTCCACAGCATTACTTAACTTTCTCTATACTTACTCTGTATATACGTATGTACTCGGGAAAGTAAAAACAAATACCATATCCATTATAAGGGCAGGACGTAAAGACATGCCACAGGAGAATAGTGAGAACATTGACTGACATGTGTAGTTCGTTCACCGCATGTGAAGAAATAAACGGTTTCTAGCGCAATGGGCCGTTTCGCAGATACGGTCACGCGATTTGCACGCCCGAATCATGCGCCGCCCCGCAGTCGTAAGTCATTGGGACGTCAGGGTTCGCGTACCACTCGCGCGTTGAAGTTACTGGACTCGGCAAGCCGTAGCTCAGCGCACTGCTCCAACGCTGGGAAAGCTCATCGAGTGAAGAGCTGGTTTCTTTACAACTGTGGGAAGATACCTACTTTAATCTACCTTTTATACACCTTCATTCGCATTATATCGTTACGCATGTTAATGTGATACAGCAGATTTTCTTAGTTGTGTGAATCATATTTTAAGATTATTCCAGTAAGAATTACGCGTTAAAATAGCTCAATTCGAAATGAATTTTGTTCCTGCATTACTCATTTTTATACTTATGTCATATATACTTTCAAGTCATTGCGTGATTATGATTATTCTGTAATTCCATGACATAATGCTTACATTTCAGTAAGGAATGCAGATAAAGCAAATAGAATGTTTCAGACGATATTTGAAATCAGTACACATGTTCCAGTGTAATAGTGTTTTTTATATTCAGTTTATTTCCATGTCTTCAAGGAGTACAGTCTGATATTAAATAAAGATAACAAAGTCTAATTTCATATATTCGTATTATTGCCGTTATTATTAATTTTTATTTTCTGCTAATTAGATGGGATTAATCAATTTTAAACCTGGTATGTTCCAGTACTTATGTTCATCGTCAGTTGACAAGTAATTTTAAAATCTTATTATAATTTTTATAATATTTATTCCCAAAAGGCTTCTGAGAGTTGTTACCATCAGTGACAATTTTTTAAGGTCTCCATTTTGAGAATTTTATTTTTAAGATACTTTCTAGGTTTCTCTTGTGTTCTTGTGTAATATCTTTGATAATATGAAGAATACTGTAACATTACTTCGGCTTTGTTTATATTTTCAAGTCTATTTTTTTCTGATAAATTGACGTGCGCCATGTACTAGTATCAATTCAATTTATGACTGGGGAACCCTATCCATAATTTGATAGTATAATGTACTACTTGGAAATTAATTCATCTAATTCTATGATATTAGTGGATTTCAATCTTTAAAAAAATGTGAGGTTATTTAGTAATTTATACAAATTTTATTCTGTATCTTAAACGAATCTTACCCTGTTTATATTCTGGACTTTTACATTTTTCATTCGCACCCTTGAGATGTTGAAACTTCGTAATTCATTATCCTGGACCAACCATTTAATTAGTACAATTTTTTACCTTTTCCACAATGAAAAACCAGGCAGGACTGCTAATGGGTTCCATCATACGAGCACATCTAAAACAGCGCTTAAGAAATGTTGAAAACCTTGAGTTCTACTTACAGTGAGAGCTGTCTTGCGCGATTCTTGTCAGGAGAACAGGAAAGAACTTCTGGAATGTGCGTAAAAGTGGTCGCCATGTAGTGTAATGTAGCTGTTGATGACAATTCTTCACGTTTCTCAGATCCCAGAAGTGACCAATCACTCCATTTGAGGCAGGCGACTCACAGGCCACAATCCTCCGCGATGGCGTCTGCGGTGATCACTTCATTTGCTTAGTTTGTCTCGCAAGCAACCATCATTTGCATGAAATTGTAATGTGTTAGTGGAAAGTTTTTAATTCTTTTATATATTGTTGCCAATGAACAATTACACTTTGGAATTAGAATAATATAAACTAGAGAATCTATAACAGCATATTCTTGCATTATTTGGAACTTTTAGGTTTTCGAAAATTCAGAGTTCATTGAAAATGAAACATGTGACATATTTTAAGAGACCATTACTCTATCTAAGGAAACAATCTAAAGAAAAATATTGCAGCCGTGTTTGAGAAGGCATTTTTAAAAATTGCAATAAATTCAAATAGAAATAACGTGAAAACTACAAGTTTTTTCAAAAACATGTACTACATGAACTTCTGTAAAGATCTACTTACTAGAACAGATTTTAAGACAAATATCTCATTTTTTAATAGAGAGTAATTTTGTAATGTTCATTTTTTGCAATTTTCGAATATCGCATTTCAGGAAAGTCGGAAATGGAACTAGCACCATATTTTTAACGGTCTTTGATACATTGAAGGACAACAATATAAAAAAGTTGGAGCCGTTTTTGAGAAAATAACTGTTCAAAAATTGTCTATATTTCTTGCAAAATTACCCAAAGATACTCATATTTTCGAAACATTGTACATGACCTTATTCTGAGATCTGTCTGTGAACAACAAACTTCATTGAGGAAAAATATCTGTCTTCAAAATATTGCAGTTGTAGGAAGACGCCCAAAAAGATTAATTTTTGCAATTTTCGAAAATATTCAGTGTTTTGGCGTCTTCCTACAACCACAACTATGAAGATAAACACTTTTCTTAATGAAATTTTTCACGAAAAACAGATCTAAAAATAACGTCATGTTCAATTTTCACAAAAACGTGAGTATTTTTTGCAAAGTATTGTGCCAAATAGGCAATGTTTAGTTTCTTTAAACCATTTTTATTAAAAAAGACACAAAATGTTTTGATTAAATTTAGACCTGAGATATCGTAAAGGACGCTTAAGAGAATGGTTCAGATCTCAAGGTCATTGAAACACTAATTTTTTGTAAATTTAAAAAAATAAAACTGTTTCTGCGTCTTCCTACAACTACAATTGTGAAGATAATTTTTTTCTTAATTAAATATGTTCATAAAAAACAGATCTTCAAATAATGTCATGTTAAAATTTTAGAAAATATGAGTATTTTTTGTGTAATTTGGCGTCCAACTTAATTGCCCGCTCCGAAAATCCTGCGCTAATGAACGTAATTTGAGAAGTCTTTTGAGGCAGTTGGATGTTATGTAAGTTAGAATGTGTGTATTATTTCACATTTCTTTGTTCGTTTTTTTACATTCGAGCTTTTGTTATACGTTTAAAAATTAATCTTTCAGAAATTATTTAAAACCTAATTGAAATATATGAAATAAAAATTGCTAGTCTTCAGGGTGTATTGGAATGCAACATTGACATTCCGCGCCGCGACTCGCGAACTTCTGTGAATTACGTCTCATTGTTGTGAGGCGATTTAGCTGTGAGATAAGCAGCTACAATTTTCAAATTTGTGTTGATATTTCCTTTAAAATATTTAGTTTATGCACCAAATATTCCTCCATTTGTAATGAGATTTACAAAGAAATGACGACTGAGTGGTGGTAATTCGGAGGGAAATTAAGGTATAAATAGTATTGCATTACCATTACTAAAGACGAGAACGTACGTGTTGTTTTTAGAATAATGTTTATTTCATCATTGAGCTGGTTCTTAATAATTACTTATTCTTAGTTTATAATTTCAGTGCAACTGAAAATTACGTTAGAACAGTCATTAAAGAGAGGGTGTTTTACTACCAGAATAATATTTTCACTCTAATTCTAAAATTAGTAAATTACTGTACATGCAATACACTTTTCTGTGAATTCCTTTTCGGTTGAAATGCGATCGTAAAAGATTCGATTTCCCATTTTGTGTGTAAAGTGTTGTTATACTAGTCGTGTCCGGGAGAACAACTTCTTGGAAACAGGAGGCATGAGAGTCCAACACCTATTGCCACAAAAATAAGATTCCGAGAACACTGGGCACTTAACTGCAGATGAAGTCATGTCAAATATTTTCGTGATGCAAACACGTTGCAGTGGTTTGTGTTGCATCAAAATGTCTTTTCTATGTTGAAATTTAAATCGTGAAAAAAGGTAAGCTTTACTAAGAAGTTGTAGAATTTCTGGGGGGAGGGTATTGAATATGCATTTGTGAACATTTTAACGAATATTCTCCATTTCACGATTATCTGTTACATTATCGCATACTACTTACATAGTGTAGAGAGCAGTACATCGCACAGTGGTTCCAAGTGATCAGAAACCTGGCCATAATTAGAAGCTATGTATAAACCGTACGAAAATGTGTATGTTATGGTTTTGGGGGTGGCTAATTACGAATTTGATGTCAAAATGGGAAAAT
>BLKR01004772.1:0-98123 GCA_011170035.1 Teleogryllus occipitalis | reverse complement strand
ACAACCGTGAAAAAATACGTATATTTTTTTAATTCAAATGTTTAAACGAAAACAGCTTTTTGCCATTGAAATCAGTGATTCTCGTACTACATAAATAGACCAACGATGCATGACGCATGTTTTGGCCGTAAAGAGAGATAATCGCATAAAGGTCCTACATACGGGGGTTCTTGTATTTACGTTAGAAATAATATTGATTCTATCTCCTTGATGGAATTAAATGTGAATTCCGTTGAAAATGTTTTCGAAATTTCTGTTGTACATCTTACTTTGCTGAAAGTGATATTACTTTGCATCTACAGGCCTCCAACAAAGAGATCAGCAGATTATATTTTGTTCTTAAAGAACTGGAGATAACACTTAAAGTCAGCAATCGCCCTTTTGAATCCATTGTATGCGGAGATGTTAACATTGATTTTCTGGTCGAATCTTGCGAAAAAGAACAGTTTCTCAATTTAATTAATTCCTTCAATTTAGATATTACAATTAATGTACCTACACGGATCACACTAAATTCGATGAAGGCAAATTATAATTAACAAAACTACTACTTGACATGAAGTTGAAACAAAAGATTTAGGCTACAGTGACCACGATGCACAAATTCTTACCATTATAAGAAATGCGAACACTGACATAATAAATATTACACGTATGAGAAGAAATAGAAAAGATCATCTTCGTCAACATATTAGCTTTATTAAGATAGCCGGCTTTCGACGGCTTTGCCGTCATCGTCAGTCTCGCTGCTTTCGGCAAAAGTCGGTAGACTGTCTACCGGCACAGTCAAAAATTGCCTGTTTCGTCTCTTGAGTAATACCTCCCTTTTTCCCCTAAATGATGAAAGGAACGTAGTGAAATTTGCGTGGTTAGACGGAAGAGCGGGCCAGATGACCCGAGTCTCACCACGTAAAATAAGGCATTAACTAACTAATGTACCCTCGTACGCACAGGTGCTGGGGAGGCTGGATGAATACGTGAAGACGTTTAACGAGGTGACCCGCGGCGCCGACATGGACCTGGTGTTCTTCCACGACGCACTCATGCACCTCATGATCATCTCGCGCATCGTGCGCACGCCGCGCGGCAACGCGCTGCTGGTGGGCGTGGGCGGCTCGGGCAAGCAGTCGCTGACGCGCCTCGCCTCCCACATCGCCGGCTACTCCTTCTTCCAGATCTCGCTCACGCGATCCTACAACGTCAGCAACTTCCTCGAGGACCTCAAGTACTTGTACAGGTGCGTTGCTGATTGATTGTTAGTGATTCCGGGCGCGTCAACTACCGAAGCCATTATTCCCGTACATGTAGTGCGTGTTTTTTCATCGAGAGGTGGCGGTGATCCCCCGTTGGATGGCGAGGTATTGCGCTGACCTTCCGTCGACTAGCGGGATTTTCCCCAACCAGATCTCCCATCAGAGGGCCACCGTCCCAGCCGAAACAAGCTCTAAGCCTCCGGCATGTGTGGTAGTGTAGTGCGTGTTAGAGTAAGTGTGTATGTAAGGGAGGATATGACAAGGAAGAGGAAGGAAAGATCGCGCGCAGTCCGTGGCAAAGATGATTATTGACAACATACTTACATTAACAATAATGTTACATTTATACTAACAATATCCGAGACACTGTAAACACTTTCTTTTTCTAAAATTTTGCCGCCTCAGTCGTCTTCCGTGTAATTCTATACTTTCACCCTTTAAGGATCAACAGTCGCCTGCCATCATCACTTCAAATTATCTGCCCTGATTTTTCCATCTCTTTCACGTCTTGATGAAACTTCTCTCCATGTTCATAACTGAAATCTCTCACATAAGGGAACAAATTAAGGTGGTTTTAGAGAAAATGAAGTTTGATGCTCATGTTACATCGTAAATTCTTCATAGAAATTAGCATTTCATCCACCGTAGATTTGACGTCTTAGAAATAATTTTTTTTATTTCCTTAAAAATTGACGGCGACAGTTTTGAAACCTGACCAGGCCAATCTTTCTTCATCGCTCATTAAAGTTTCAAAGTGTTCATCTTTCATCAGATTTCTAATTTGAAGTCCAACAAAGATGCTTTCTTTAAACTTTACCTCTGAAAGTAAAAGAATTTTTTAAGAAATATATATATATATATATATATATATATATATATATATATATATATAAAGCAATTTCCATTCTTATTCAGAGCCTTGACAAACTTTAACTATACCAAGCTTGATGTGGAGTGATGGCAAAATAATATTTTCACGATTAATCAAGCTTTTTATCTCCGGGATTCAAAGGATTTCTGATTGACCAATGACTTTTGACCCACTGCAATTCACGAACCCTGCTCACCCATTCACATAAAAAGTAGAAGTTTCAACAATATTCCAATAACTTTCAAGTCTCCGGAGACAACCAATTGGTGTTCTTCATATTTTTTTAAGTTCTTCAATGTTCTCGTATGTTTTCTTTAAATGAACAGAATGGACTACTGGCGTTGAGACTTACTGATTTCCATTACGAAGCAGAACAGCTTTGAGGCTGCGTTTTGAAGAATCTATAAACAACCTCCATTGATTACTGTCATACATTATCCCGAATTTTGAAAGTACATAATGAATGTTGTTGCAATCATACAAAATGACCCTCTTTCGTGAAATAATCAAGGAACTCTTTTTCTCTCTTTCGATACCAGTAAAATGTTGTGCCTGGAGGAAGCATATTTTTCTCTTTCAACCGTGAGACTAATACCTGCGCCGATTCCTTTGAGATGTCAAGATTTCGCACCAAATCGTTAGGTTCTTCTTGATTAAACAAGGGTCTTCTCTCTTCTTTGGGGAAATCAGTAACGTCCATTTTACTATCACAGCAGTCTGAATTACCTGAAAACGATGTAGATGGTAGGTCATGTGGGGTTTGGTATAGGAATATCAGGACCATGTGGTCCGGGTCCAATGGCTGACGTAAGTTATTGTATTGCAATGTCAACGTTCATTTGAAATTTAATCAATCGTAAATTTTACAGAAACTGAGGGCAATGTGAAGAAACCGAATCCACATATTTAATCAGATTGCAACGCCGACTCATTGTCACCATCCTTTTAATAGAAAGTAGCTAAATGTCGCTGCCCTGCGTTTACGTACGACATAGCGTGTACTTTGAAATGCGAAAAACCGAAAATTTTGCAAAAACTGTACGTAATAGAAAAAATAAAAGTATACTTGTAATCAAGATGAAAAACAGATTCATAATTACCCATTTTAATCAAAAGCGAGACATCGTCGCAGCCCTGTATTATTGGTAAGCGTTTATTCATGCCTAACTTCATAATTGGGTCGAACCCAACCACTAAGTAGACAATTCTAGCGATCGGCTGCTCCGATCGGTAGTTTTCCCTGGTTTCTCCCACGATTTTCAGGCGAATGCAGGAGTAGTGCCTGAACAAACAGGCAGCGGACCGCGCGCGAGCTTTCCTTCCTCTTACTTATCTATCCTCACTCCTTACTTTCACTCATTTACACTTACATGCACTACACTACCATACATGTCAAAAGATCAGTTGGGAGCTTAGAGCTTGTCTTAGAGCGACACATGATACTAGAAACGGAGAAAGGTCCCAGTACATTACAGCATAAAAACTGGCTGTAGACGGAATAAAAGAATAATTTTATTTCCTTTTCAATTTTTAGAGAATAAATTTTCTTGCATTAAATATATTCTAGCAAAACGTATTTTAGTCAACGAATAGGTTTAAAATTACTAGCTTTATTTGCATAAACAAGGAATTAAAACGGAAGAGCGGGCCTGATGGTTCGAACTTCGCTATACAAATGTAGTTATTATTATTATTATTATTATTATTATTATTATTATTATTATTATTATTATTATTATTATATTATTATTATTATCATTGTTATCATTATTATTTATTATTATTATTATTAATATTGCTTTTTAGGGTGTCTGGCAAAGATGGGAAAGGTATATCCTTTATTTTTACCGACAACGACGTAAAGGATGAAGCTTTCCTTGAGTTTCTCAACAATGTTCTGAGCGCCGGTGAGGTGGCGAATCTGTTCGCCAAGGACGAGACCGATGAGATCATGGCAGAGTTGATCCCAATAATGAAAAAATCGAAGACAAAGAAGCCAATTACCCCTGATAACTTGAACGAGTTCTTCATCACACGCTCACGCAACAATTTGCATGTGGTAAGCAAATTGGATGATTAGCAAATCCATTTCTTCGTCTTTTTATAAATATAAACAATAAGGTATTTTTCATATGTTTACTTACAAATAAAATGAATTTATTACAAAAAATAAAAACTCAATTTAAAAACAAGATAGAATTTTCTTAAAATGTAGACATTGCACTTTTGGTAATTTTTATTCCTTACGCATGCAATACTGAAACAGTTATCTTCTTACTGTTAGAAATGAAGCTTTTGCAGAATATTGGTATTTCTGTGTGACAACAATTCCGTCTGCATTTGACTAAATTACTATGGATTGGAATAACGGCGGGGAGTGCGGATCCAAATTTAAACGAAGCCCAATCAGAATCGGATGTTACGAATTTTTTGTATTAGGCGCGTTGGATAAACTGGAAGTAGGGATTTGAGTCCGAATCAAATGCACCACTGAGTAGGAAACCATAACATGTATTTAAGGTGGTATGCTCGTGCCAGTCGCTTTTCTTTCTTTGTTGCTGCACTGAATATTATTACACATCGTTTACATAATAGAGCGAATTATCGTCGAATAGTTTGTAGTTAGTGTGGTACAACATTTTCAGTTAGGATAGTTTTCTCTCGTACACCTAAAGAAAAGGCAGAGATGGGCATGATTTGTACATCATAACTCCTAGGTCGAGAGACAGTACTCCCGATTGCGATGAATTGTGTAACAGGTTTTTAATGATTACTCCTCAGAGCGCCCCGTAAGGTATGTAACATTCAATATCAACTGATTCCTCAAAGAATTTAATTCGTATTGAATAAAAGAAAAATGTACTTTCACCCTATAACTTCCTGTATAACTTTAAAAAACCTATGCTCGGAAATGTTTTTCCATTAGACCCTGTAATAAATTAAACTTCTTATATGAAAAAATTGGCCGGTAAGATGCGAATTTTTTCTTCCCACCTTAAAGAACAGAGATTTTACTTTTGTTTAAAGTATGTTTGGGAGGTACTTCACCATGGTAGATCATAATACACATGCTAACTTAACAGTACGAGGTACAAAGACACGATGTTATTCACACAACGAATGGGAACAAAACTGTAACTGCTAACTGCCAATGCAAACCTAGTGGTTGCATCAAAGGGCCGTAAAGGCGCCACGGGTCGCATGGCAAGTTGCCAAGTTGTGGGTTGTACCGAATTACTAGTTTCAATTCAATAAGGCGCTTATAAACCACAAACACGCGCTATTATATATTACGTATTGTATCTCACGTATGAATGATACATAAAAACGAAGCATAATGCTGAAATAATAAATTGACATTCATACTTCAATCACATTGATGTAACCCCATGACAGTATAACAGCACACACAAGATGGTTATACTCTAAGTACATATAAATGTCAATACAATGCCAAAAGCTTAAAAGATAATCCACAAGCCAATACGCCTTCTTCCCAGGTGCTGTGCTTCTCCCCCGTGGGTGAGAAATTCCGTTCGCGAGCACTTAAGTTCCCGGGGCTGATTTCTGGATGCAC
The DNA here is from genome assembly GCA_011170035.1 of Teleogryllus occipitalis. Lineage (NCBI taxonomy): Eukaryota > Metazoa > Arthropoda > Insecta > Orthoptera > Gryllidae > Teleogryllus > Teleogryllus occipitalis. The sequence continues at coordinate 92,422 of BLKR01004772.1, read as the reverse complement.
CATTGACTGGTTTGCGCGCTGGCCGCGAGACGCACTCGTAGCTGTAGCTGACCACTACATAATGCCCTTCAGCATCGTGTGCAAACCGGACGTCAAGGTGCAGCTGATCGAACTGATGGGCGAGGTAATTTCAGTGTTTTCTGTATTTATGTATTTCAGAGAGGATTAGAAACCCTGAGGGGTTAAATGCCGTTACCTTTTTTTTATTAAAATGGAGATAATGACTTTTCAAAAGATTTTTTTTTATTTTTCTATAAAAAAGTGGTAAATTTTTTAACATCAATATATCCATTTAATGCAAAAGAAATGCATTTAATTCTTATAGAGGTAACAAATGGCCTTGCATTTCATCTACTCCAAGCTAGTTAAAGTGGACATCACATCTTAGGTAGCCCTTAAATGCGTTAATAGGATTCTATAAAAATTTCAATGTCACTGTCATGCAGTCACTACCTACGTTGCTTTTAAAACGAAACATTTACCTGTTCTATTTTACGATTTATATTCGAAAAAAAATGAACGTTTTTAGAAACAGAAAATGTTTCTTTGCTAATGCCATAAACTCGTAATAAACATCATAGAGTCGGGAATAACTACATTGTAAATCATTGAACTGATTAGACATATAAACATATTTATTCAATGTTTGTTGTAGGTACAAGACGAAGTTGCGGACGTCTGCACAGACTATTATGATCGTTTTAGACGTCAAACTTACGTTACACCCAAGTCCTTCCTGTCATTCGTAGACAGCTACAAGAAGATTTACCAAGATCGCTTCGATAATATCAATACCAATGCCAAAAAAATGAGCATGGGTCTCTCGAAGTTGCTCGAGGCGCAACAGAGCGTGGACATTCTGAAAAAGGAACTCGAAGTCATGAACAAGGACATCAAAGTCGCCACTGCCAAAGCGGAAAAGGTGAGATCTATGTTTTCTATTTAAAGGACGAGTAGATCTAGACCAGACTTGTCAAACCGCGCCCGCCCGAGGTACTTCTCCGTCTGAAAAGCCCGGCGCTCCTGCGAACACGGGCAACATTCCCCTGATTCCGCTCTCATTTTCCCTCCATATCCAAAAGGATGTACACGAGCAAGCTGAAGCAGCGCGAGGCGGGGAATATTAATTCAAATGAACTATAATGATTCCGTCTGTGTTTTCGAGCAACACGCTGGATGATTTTGGTTGAGAGTTCACTCATTTGAACAATGAAGGTAATCATGGTAAGGCATGACTACCATGGGCGGCAGGAAATGTATCACCCGCAGTAGGTAATGTATCACCCGCAGTAAATGGGATGTATGTGAAAGAATGGCCCAATAGTCTATAACTTATTTACTGAATCGTACCCTTCATTAAACTGTGCTGGTGACTACAATTCTTATGGTAAGCTGTGAATAAGTTAAAACTTGCACACAACATTGCGAATTGGTGGTGGCATAGTGTGCTCTCGCGTTAGTAAATGTAACTGGCTGAGAATCGTCATCTTAAGTCATTGTTAAATGATACAAAACATATTTTTCAAACTGACAATTGTGAAGTAAAGTAAAGCTCAACAGATTGTCAAAACTGATTATAAAATGGTTTTTCCTTAAAACGAGTACAAAACATTGACAGAAAACGAAAAGGACTGCGATATCTGACAAACTGCGTGTTGTGATGTTCCATTTTGCAATGTGGACATAACTAAACCGTCTGTGGCAGGTGCTGGCGGTGGTGACGGAGTCGGCCAAGGCGGCCGAGAAGGTGAAGGCGGAGGTGCAGGTGGTGAAAGACCGCGCCCAGAATCTCGTGGACTCCATCGCTGAGGACAAGAAAGTCGCCGACGTCAAGCTTGAGGCGGCACTGCCGGCTCTGCAAGCGGCCGAGGCGGCGCTCAACACCATCAAGCCGGCGGACATCGCCACGGTGCGAAAACTGGGCAAGCCGCCGTACCTCATCACCGTCATTATGGACGCCGTGTGCGTCCTCTTCCAGCGCAGGCTGGCGCCCATCGAGATGGACACTGAGAGGAACTTCTTGATGCCCAGCTGGGCTGAGTCTCTAAAGGTCAGTGGCTCCTCGTCTACAAGGTATGTCTACAGGAAGGGAAAGTTAATATGTCAAAGGAGAGCTGTTTTTCTAGCAAGTTACGTACATGAGCGTGGGTGCATGAAACTAGAGCTAATTTTTCATACTTCTTAGTACTAGCACACCATTTAAACATTCAAAATGACTAACAGATTTTAAACTTCGAAGCCATTTGTTTTCGTCCAGTGTCCGGAAACTTTAAACCAACAAACTGTCAAAACCAATAAAGGCTGTTATAAATGCTTCAGAAACTAATATAGATTAGATTAGATTAGATTTATTACTAATCCTGCAAATAAGTTTGAGAACTTGGTGGCAGAATACATTAACTAAACATTACAGAACTTCACAATTATACAAAAGTTTACAAACTTTACAAATTAACATGACCATTTCACCGTGCAAGCTTAGCACGTAGCACTCCACTCTCCACCACTCCACTCCACTATCCACGCCACTGCACATTAATAATAATAATAATAATAATAATAATAATAATAATACAACATATTTTATATAGGATACTACTTATTTAATAATATTAAAGATATAATACACATATAAACATCTAGGAATCTAATTTCTTTTTAAATTTGCTCAGACTTTGAGGAAAGGGATCAAAGAATTCACAAGCAAAACGTTCCACTCTCTCTCCGTTTTTTGAATTTATGTGTGAACTTCGGGGATGTGGACCACTCTGTCGAAATATGTAGGTTTCCCTAATCGACTTTGAATTTATTTCCACGCTCGAAAGCCTGTGTACGCTTTATACATAGCATAGAGACGCGAGTTCATTCTCCTTCTTTCGAGTGACTCCCATACATTTTTATTCCTGGTGCCCCTGAAAGCAAATTTTGATGCTCTACTCTGGATCGTTTCTAGATTTCTTTGCTGCGAAATTCTGTATGAATCCCAACATATCACGCCATATTCTTATATGGTTCGCACTAATGATATATGTGCTAGTTCTCATGGTACTCTTTTTCAGAATCCACGTATCTAAATCCAAAGATTTCCATGCTGACCCTAAAACGAAATTTACTTGATTTTCCCAGCTCAATTCACTATCTAGCTGTATTCCAAAATTTTTGCAGTTGTGACTCAAGGTATAAAATTATTATTTTATATACATCAACTTGTACATATGATGCATACGACGGTACTTACCATGTGAGGTAATTAAGAGACACCTGCATTTAAACTGGTATAAGTAGGTGTACAAATTCTTGGCCGAGATTTGTCATTATGTTTCTTCTGCTAATTTCCTAAGAATTAAAGTTTATTATGAATATCGAATCTTAATTATCATAAAAATGGTACGTCAGTCGCTGAGTAATTGGAGTCGAGGTTACAAGCATGAAATGTACTTTATATTACGTAAACTGAGTATTCGATTTTACTAAAAAAAATACTCCTTCCTGAAACAACAAAGTAACCATCCTTTGCATTCGCAGGTGATGTCCGATACCAGATTCCTGAGTAATCTACAAAACTATCCAAAAGACAAAATCAACGGCGAGACAGTAGACTTGCTGCAGCCGTACTTAATAAACCCACTCTACACTTTCGAGAACGCCAAGCAGGCTTGCGGCAACGTTGCCGGGCTACTGTCTTGGACACAGGCCATGGCACAGTTCTACCACGTGAACAAGGAGGTGTTGCCGCTGAAGGCCAACTTGGCTATCCAGGAGGCAAAGCTACAAGGGGCCACCCACGACCTAAACGAGGCCCAAGCGCTGCTGGACGAGAAACAGCGAGAGCTTCAAGGCGTGCAGGCCATGTTCGACAAGGCCATGGCGGAGAAGCAGGTGCGTTTTCGAGAAAATTATATTCATTTGGACTTTTTGTAAATTATTTTACTTTTTATTTAATATTCTGAATGCCGTCTCAAAGCACTGACTTCCGTCGAGTGCACAGATATATTGTGTGAACACTGAATAAGAACCATTGAATAATAAAGCAAATATTTAAATCTTAAAGAAATATTGTATCGTAAAGTTAATACATGGTACCTTATGATGTTAGCTATTTAAGGGCGGCGAGTCATCCTCAAAATTAATATTATCTGAACACTCAGTATTTTAACTATTTTCCTAAAAAATATGAATACAATGCCGCTAATTCTTATACGTGGCCTTGAAATGTCCATACTTTGAAAAACAAAATAGATTAGAAATATTCGAAATTTCGGTGAATGAAGAAATTAACTTTTCTAAAGAAATTATTAAATATTAAAGAACGTCAGTAAAAAAATGGTAGGTTTACATATTTTTCATTATAAATAAGTTTCTTTTGGAAACTTTTTATCAAATCTTATAATACGGTTGCCTTCTTTTTATTTATTTAATGTCGCTTTTTACCTGTTTGGTAGCGACCACAGTGATTTTTAACATTGGGGTAACTGTAAGAGGAACCCGTAAGAACAATATTAACACAGAAACATCCCTGCCCAGGGCGGTATTCGAACCTGCGACTCCTCGAACCGGGTTATCCACGGCCCTTCAACCTGAGCGACGTCGGCTATACAGGCCGGCGGTTGCCACCTTTATATTCGTAACAGTGAAATCAGGGATATTTCAGAAAGAGGCCTACAAATAAAGGGGCATAATCCGAATTAATTCGAACAATTATTAGCTAATATTATGCGTGTGGGGTACTTCTTTTACTATTAATAATAATTGTTTTTACTTGCAGTGCGCATTTGCATTACAAAATATGTTTAATCTGACAAATCTGACGTCATACGCAGTTTTAACTGTTTTTTGACGTAAAATAAAAAAAAAATAAAAAACAGTCAATAAGAAACAAATTTATTTTTCTGGGTATATTTGGAATTAATTCTGCTGCAGAATCATAGATGATAGTTGTGTGAAATTCATTCCATGTCATGTTCATGTTTACTTACTGTTCAAGTTCATTACACCTACATCACACTTACACATGTTTCTAATATTCGTATAAATCCAGTAATATTGTAATACTGTAGCGATTATGTAGCTCTTGGTTTAACGAGGTTAGAATAATCAGGCGCGAATCATTGAAACGTAATAACAGCCTATGCTTTTCGACAGTTGTACACTAGAGCGCAACTTCGTTTCAATATGCCAACATGGATTTAGAAAATCAAAATCAAACCACAGTATATCTTCTTTTTTAAAAAATCGCCTCATCGGAACAAAGAGGCACCGCTTTTATTATTTTAGCTCTTTCCCATTTTTCATCATTGATCATGACACTACTTTCAAATTTTTTTATGTGCTGCTCTAGACGATCTCAGAGAAAGTTGAAATACCTTACTGGAATGATGGAACATTACGTACGCACCTTTCCGACTCTTTGCCCATTGCATGTGGAGTTCCTCAAGGATCGATTTTAGGCCCTATTCTGTTCCTACTTTACGTAAACGATATGCCCTCGACGATTCGAAACGGAAGAACGGTTCTCTTTGCGGATGATACGAACATCCTTTGCAATAAAGAAACCGTAAATAGTACAATATCAGATGTTTCAAATTGGTTCCGAAATAACAAATTAATAGTAAACGAAAAGAAAACGGTTTTAATGCAGTTTTCCATTTCAAATAAACAATTCTGTGCTCCATTGAAAATGAACAGTGTACCATTGACTCATGTTAATGCAACAAAATTTTTAGGTCTCTCAATTCAGTCAAACCTTAAATGGAACGTCCATTTAAATGAATTGAACACAAAATTAAGTTCATTATGCTACGCGTTCAGAATTCTTGCAAATTCAGTCAGCCTTCATACTGCTCGTTGTGTATACTTCGCGAATGTTCATTCCCGCCTGAGATATGGCATAATATTCTGGGGAAATACATCTTATAGCTCCCAGACTTTTAGATTACAAAAACGAATTGTACGAATAGTAACCAAATCCCACCCACGTGAGTCTTGTAAGCCTATCTTCATTAATCTAGGAATTCTACCATTACCGTGTCTTTTTATTTACGAATCAGTGGTTTTTGTAAAAAATGACTTGCTTAAGGGCGGGAATATATTTTCAGAAAATGCCGAAGTCTATTGCTATAACACTCGACGTAGAAATCATATTCATCAGGTGACAGTATCAACAGCTCATTACAAAAAATTCACATACAATACATGTACATTATTTTACAACACTTTGCCAGATGACATTAAACGATTAAATTCAATAGAAAAGTTTAAATCCCAAGTGAAATCGTTTCTGCTGCATAACTGTTTCTATACAATTAGAGACTATACTGAGCATCACAAGAAAAGTAACATTAATTTTAATAATGATACATAATGCATTAATTACCATTTGGACTGTATAAATGAGTATAAACAACCTGTAACAACTATTGTACTGCAGCTTCCGGGTCAATGACCCCCATCTCGATCAGGTTTTTCGTCCAGTTTCCCTGATCCATTGAGCAAATGCTGAGATGGCCCTTGTTTTGCTTCTGGACATAAATGTAACTTCATTTTCTGTGCACGTCTTCTAGAATTCAGTGGGAAATACAATTATTCAAATTATCGTTTCCACGTTGTCGCGGCAGGAAGTAATAAGAGCCAAAATTTATTGCTTATTTATCCTTGAAAATAGATTTTATTACATGGGAGTTTTTTTTGTTTTTTTCTCCCTTTCAAAATTCAAAATTTATTGCTTATTTATCCTTGAAAATAGATTTTATTACATGGGAGTTTTTTTGTTTTTTTTTCTCCCTTTCAAAATTCAAAATTTATTGCTTATTTATCCCTTGAAAATCGATTTTATTACATGGGAGTTTTTTTGTTTTTTTTCTCCCTTTCAAAATTCAAAATTCAAAACTTAAGTAGTATATGATTTAGTGTAGGGATCACAGAATTTTGAAAATGTGCACACAATTCACTTTTCCCCATAGCCCGTCATACGCAGTTTTTAACTGTTTTTTGACGTAAATAAATAAATAAATAAAATAAATATGGGATGCAAATGCCTTACATAAATTACGAGACGTAGTAGTATGTCTCGCATATTATAGTAAAATACGGAGAAGGCGGCAACTTGAGGAAGATACGCATTTTATTGAGGACTATTTAATTTCCCAATTTTTCTTCAAACACTGGTGACTAGCTACTTTGGTATTTTTTTTAATTCAATGTTTTCTTGTCTACCACTTACTTAAGTCTTCAAGTTTTAGTGCTGTGAAGAGATGCCTTCGTCAGAAATGAAAAATTACATTTTTTGCACCACTCTAATGAACATCAAGAACTTTTTCGGCTAAGCTGCTTACTGTTCACAGGCTGTGATGGACGAGGCAGCGAAATGCCAGGCGAAAATGGACGCGGCGACCGCTTTGATCGACGGCCTGGCGGGCGAGCGAATCCGGTGGACGGAGCAGTCGGCCGCCATGAAGTCGGAGATCGAGCGGCTGATCGGTGACGTGCTCATGCTGGCGGGCTTCCTGTCGTACGCGGGGCCCTTCAACCAGGAGTTCCGCAGCCAGCTGTACCGCTCGTGGGTGGCCGCCCTGATCAGACGCCACGTGCCTGCCTCTACCAACCTCAGCGTCATCGACTGCCTCACAGACGCCCCCACGGTGCGTTCATTCCGTCCAATCCTTCATATCTCCTATCCCTTTCGAATTTATTTATTGACGCATCAACTGCAAGATTATTAGCGACACCTCAAACAGTTTACAATTTTGTTTAAAAAATTACAGTTTCACTGATTTACAGTTTTAAATTATTTTTATACTTTGTTTATAAAATTTCGTAGTTTTGACATTTACAATATAGTGGTATAAAATATGGTTATGTAAATAAAAAGGTCCAAATGCTTTGGACCTATGTATTCACAACATAAATAGCATTTAAATATTTGATCCGTTAATGAAATTTTTAGAGTATAATGTTCTTCAGTTGAGACATTTTGCGATCTTCTTTTTCTTCTTCTTCTTCTTCTTCTTCTTCTTCTTCTTGATTTATTTAATTTTTGCGAATTTATTACAACTTAAGGTCGCTTATCGCATTCTAGCTTCCATTTGTTACGATATTTCCAGTCTTTTTTCTTGCAGGTTTCTTCCGTCCATTGCTTTAGCTACTGCATCCTTCCACGGTCTCCGTCTACTTCTTTCAGCAAGGGTCCATTCGATCATCTTTTTTGGCCACCTTGGATCCATTCGACGCACGTGCTCATGCCATCGCAGGCATTTTGCCTCTATAGTGTCTAAAATTGTCTTCCCTGTATGTTCAATCTTGCTAACACATCTTCATTCCTTATTCTGTCCTGAATCGCGAGCTGACAACAACGTCGCCAATAACACATTTCGGTTGCTCTTAATTTGTTCTTTAGTTGCTCTGTTGTTGTCCACACCTCTGCTCCGTAGGTAACAATGCTCTCTACAATAAACTAGTATATCATTATCTTCGTGCTTCTTATTTGAGTTCTCCATAAATTATTGTGCAGATGCTTTGTAACTTGTTTCCCTTTTGTTATTATTTCAATAATTTCCGATTAACTTTTACAATTCTTGGTAAACGTTACTCCAAGGTACTTAAAGCTATCAACTCCTTTGATAATATCACCTTGTAGCATCAGAGGGTACCCCCGGATAAGATGCTAAGGATTAGAAAAATTAAAAAATGATAATTTGCAACTAAATTCTAAAATCAAAATATTACTAGATGCTACAACAATGTATACAAATGTATAATAAACACTAAAATAAATGCACAGAATTGTTGCAGTCGTCTTCAAAGTAAATTTAAAGTCAAGGTGATTTAAAGGCGGGAAAATCGTTTTTATTTTTTTAACTGCAGCCCAGCTGTCGAAAAAATCTGAAAAAAATTCACAATTCGTGTTTTAAGAGGAACGTTTGAGAATTTTTCGAGCCTGTTCCATTATTCTAGGACAATAAAAATTATTTTTTTATTTTTTAAAAATATTTTTGTTTGAATTTGGGTTTGAGATAATATCAAAAAATATTTTTCTGATAGTATAAATTGTTTTCTTATTTAATTCTATATTATATAGTTTGTAGAAGCAATTGTCACCAATGCTTTACGAAGCAAAGGCTACTTGTATGTGTATTCACTATCAATGAATTAAGCCGAAACCCGCACATTTTAACCCGCATGTGGCCAAAAATAATCCAAGTAAAAGAAAATTGAACAGAAAATTTCTGAGCGGCTAAGAAACAAAAACAGCGTAGAGGCGATTGATAATGTTATCCCAAAATGACCTTCTTTACAATATTTGTTTAAGTGTAATCCCCAATGCGGCCGAGAGAGAGGAAGGGGTTGAATAGGCGGGACGAGAGGTGTGGGTATGACAATTATGGCACTGGCTGAGGTGGCTCAGGGAGTCCACTGACTTCACTGCAGTGCCTCTGACCGGGAGGTCCTGGAGTTCGAGTCCTCGATAGCAAGATTTTCGACACTGGCTTGTCAGCTAGGTCGAGTCCAGTCGCCGTCTGGAGGAGAATTCTAGCAGCCAGCTGCTCTATTAGATAGTTTTCGTGGTTTCTCCGATCAACAGCAGATGAATGACGGAGTAGTACCCGAAGAAACGGGCCATGGACCGTGCGCGATCTTTCCTTCCTCTTACCACGCACTGATTTCGATGGTTCCCTCGTATGCAAAAACTCTTAACTAATCGCTCATTATATATTTTTTTGTTTTCACAAATACTTTAATACTCCCATTCAAAAATTCCCAACACCCAATGGTCTTGCATGTTACTTCCACAGGTATGTGTAGTGGCAATATGGCAATTTCAAAATTGTAATCACCTTAAAAAATGCATGCAGGTACGGATGATGCAAATTAGAATTTAGAATTTACAAGTTAGAATTTAGTACAGCTACATATTTTCGCCTTTTTTGCTAATATGCACCTAAAAGATCACCAGTTAGCTGTTCTTCAGTGTTTTGTAGTCCTAGATTTTTCTCAATTACTTCCGAAATTTCTGTCTTAAAATATTCTACATCTACTTCTGATTCTTCCACAGATTAACTTACCACTTACAAATTTTTACACAGGACAACACGTGAATATAACTACCGACGTGTTGGACTTTCATATCTTACATACAATACAAACAATCCAATTTCATTCTTCACGAAATATCTGACGAGTGTATTTAAACGGTAGGATTTATCTGACTCCATTCCAACTAGCCTATGAACTATATTATTCACCTTTTCCTTATAACTACACTAGCTTCAGTACCCGGCGTTGCCCGGGCATTTATTATAGTAAATTATTAGACAGGAAGAGGAATTCCATCTTTTCATGCCCTGCGGTGGGATCTACCTCTATTTCTTCCATTGTATCCCTTCTCCGCCCTACTCCCTGCTATGCTCTGCCTGGCCACGCTACGATAGCTGTCTTCTCTTGACCCCCATTTGGAAATTTCCGGATTATCTCGCTCACTTTTCCACAAATAATTACATTTTTCTTATTTGAAGTTCCAGCATCTAAACATTCACTTTATAACTTAAAGCAATAAACAAATCTAAGCTACAAAATAAAATACGTGTAGACTCACATATATAATTTTTGAGGAGTTTTATATAATATTCCAACACTATCAATAAATTGACACGTTGAAAAACTTATCCTATTTTTATATTTTTTCTTCTAATGTATTCAAAAAGATAGATTTGAAATTGATCTCGTGACCTTGATGGCACTTACTGTTTTAAGCTGAGTATAACACGCGGAAGTTCGTGCGCGGGTACGGTAGTAGGTAGATCCGGAGTAATAGTTATAGATGTCACAACGTAATTTATGAATCATAATTATAAAATTAAATGAAAATACTTGTATCTATTCTGAAACATAATTACCAGTTTTTATACTTCTGAAGACGACAAAAATATGTATGTTTAATGTCCTATGTGCTAGTAACATGTAGTATAAAACTCATTCAGGAAAATCAATTCATCACACGACTGAAACATTAGAAAACTAATGATCCTCCAACATTGCACTATGTGTAAATAATAAATTGACAATGCACAGAGCCACATAACAAAACAATATTAGCATCATCATTATTTTATCCCAAGTGATAGAGATTATGGATCCTGAAATATATATAATAAAAACCAAGGACTCCCAGATATTATTTGCTTAGGCAAAAAATTTTAAAAAATTGTTGCTTATTTTGTTTAGAAAAATATGAATGAACTCATTCATTGGGAGCAATTGATATGCAAAACACCTTTACAGATTAGTCTTAATATGCTGAAATAATCTGAATGATTTAAACGAAAATCGGCTCCAGTTGGTGCGCCATTTTGAAATAAAATGCAATATATATACTCAAACAAACTCGGTCGAGGAATCTGAAAAGCAAATATCTATCTTGCTACTTTATTACTAGAATTGGCTCAATGAAAACTCATATATTCACTTCACGAAAACATGGAAATTTATTAAATAATTTATAACAATTTTTTGGTATTGTTTAACTTTACCCAATATAAAATTAAATGTTTGTCATGACCGTTCCAACCTTATGTCTTCGCGCGCTTTTTCGGCCATCTTTATCCATCTCCGACGCTGCTGTCCTCAGGTCCAGACACCATCTTCTCTCTTCTTTTCTTGGAAGCTCACTTCAATTACCGTTCATCAGATCAACAAACTATTTGCTGCTAACATTCCAGTCCAATTACTGACAACTTCACCCAAGCCCTCAATGTCCCTCCAACTCGTTCACATGAAATATTTTAAGCTCCACTGTCACACTTAGAGTTCCAATTTTGATGTTCTCTCAATATCCATTCCCTAGTAGATGCTTACAAGTCCCCAAAGAAAAAAAACTCCTAACATTAATTGGATCACGATCCGTTCATGAGTACGGCATCAGTCAGAATGAATGTCTCTCGTATTCTTTCAGTCCTGCAAAGCTCGGTTCATAAATTCGATTGTTTATTTGCAGATAACATTTGATATACTTTCGTACCTAGCCAATCTCTAAATTTCTTGCAAAACGAACTAGCCGTCTTTACGACTGTCACTGCTTTTTCGGCCAATCCCAGAATTCTATATAGAATTAGCTAGCCGTCTCCGCGATTGTCACTCCATGAATATGTTGACCTTGACGACGGCTCGCTTACCGTTGCTATGCTAGCATATTCACATAATTTATCCCCTTTAATTGACGCCATTTAAAATAAATATTGTACAATATTCAGTGACATATTGGTATGTCACAATGTAAATGATCATTGCTTAAATCCCAACCACAGGACTAAACTTCTTCACATATAGAAGAAAAAAGTACAAATGCAATTGATGTGCCAAACAACTATACAGATTAGTCTTCGCATGTAGAAGAAAAAAGTATAACTGCAATTAATATGACAAACAACTGTACAGATTAGTCTTAATATGCAAATGATCATTTCTCAATTACACACCACTGTTCAAACTGCCTTCGCATATTGAAGAAAAAAGTTTACTGAATGAACTGAAAACATATACACATTTTCCATTTTACCATTTTGAACCTGAGAACTGTCTAAATAGTCAAATTGAGAGTCCTAATGAACTGCTGCCCTACTACTTGCAGAATTATTCACATTTCTCCCCTTCTTGCAGTATTGTTTTCAATGGGGCAAGTGAGTATTTCAGCAAGTCGATCTTCCCTCTGTGTAACCAATTCAAAATTTTAGTAGACTGCTCATCTCTTGGCATTTGTAATATGTTTTGACAATTGTGACAGTCGTTTAGTCAAACAATTCAGTTGTCACAAATTTCTGTAAAAGAAGACGTTTAGATTGTATACGATATGTGTATATTGTACATTGTACATTACTGTATATTCTGTACTGTATATTATTGTACTTTTTATTCTCTCAACCTACCTCAATTATTAAACACTTTCAAACTCACAATGATTTCTTGCCACTTTGTATATAACACGAATAAAGAGCAATGCATGAACATTTACATTCTTTATCACTTCAGTTACGGCTTTCTTTCAAATGTTCACACAGGGACATTACATAACCTTATTCAAACTCCAATGAATTTCGTAATAATTCTGGACATTGATGAAATCAGTAGTAGATCTCAGACGTCATTCTCTGGTGGCGCGTAGCTAAACTATTGGCATTGATGCATTCTTGAATCTGTGATGTAAGGCTAGGCGAAAAATGTCCAGAAAAGTAATTATTTTGAAAATCTATTACTGGTTATGTTTGTAAATTATAGCCTATAGTACTCCAGGCCTTTAAAGGATGCTAACACAAAAGTTTCATCAGCATTGGTTCAGTAGATTCAGAGATTACCGCGCTGGAAGACAACGCACTTCTGTCTTTATATATTAGTATAGATGATCATCAATATCATAATTTTCCTGTATGATAACAGTTTCAAAAATATTCAATTCATAAGTACCTAGCAAGAATATACTGTAATAAAATTGAGAAAGTTCTCAACGAGACTATTAGTTGAAAAGTATTTTTCCACTAATAACTATTACTTATATTCTATCTTCTACACATTCCTTGGATATTTCCAAACGTTTTCAATAATTGTTCTTCTCTGACGTGTGCAGATCGGCGAATGGAATTTACAAGGGCTGCCTGACGACGAACTGTCCGTGCAGAATGGCATTATCACTACCAAGGCACCTCGTTTCCCCTTAATGATAGACCCTCAGGGTCAAGGAAAAGCGTGGGTGAAAAACATGGAGGCTGAGAACTCCATAATGGTACGTATTTGAGGATCAGCAATGACAATTAAATCAATATCACGAAGTCATGTGTAACTAGATTGAGAAATAAAAGTGTAGAATGTTTTATTTACGTTTTCTGAGATTGTGCTTAAATAATGGAAATAATAATTTTTAAAGAAACTGGATGTCATGTTTCAACTATTTCGTTTAGATAACAACATTGGATCACAAGTACTTCAGAAATCAGTTGGAGGACAGCATTTCGTTAGGATTGCCTCTGCTTATTGAAGACGTGGGCGAAGAGCTGGATCCAGTCTTGGATAATGTCCTCGAGAAAAATTTCATCAAAGTCGGTACGAAGTGGAAAGTGAAACTGGGCGACAAGGAAGTGGACGTCGAAGAGGATAAATTGCGCATCTACCTGACGACGAAGCTACCCAATCCTGCGTACACGCCCGAGATCTTCGCAAAAACTTCGATCATTGATTTCACTGTTACCATGAAGGTAAGAAAACACAACATTTCTTTCTCTAACTCCATCATCCTCGTGACACTTCCTCCTCAACCTTCTGTCCAACAATCAGTGTGTACATTACTTTTCTTAACCTTTCTCTACTCGCGTTCATTTCTAGCACGTAATTACTCGTGCGGAGCCAACACAAGAGCGATAATGTTTCCTTCATAACAAAACCAATAACTTCGTTGAATTAGTGGTATTTATTTATAAAAATGATAACTAATTACATAAACCCATATTTAATGATCAAATATATGGTATTTGTGAAATTTACCATGAGAAATTAATTGTATGTCTTCAATAAACCGATGTAGTACGTAATAATAATAATAAAAATAATAATAATATAATAATATAATAATAATAATAATAATAATAATAATAATAATAATAATAATAATAATAATAATAAATTTGAAGATAATGTGTGTTATAAACGGTATCTTGCAACATTGATAATATTGTAATATTGTAATGTAATAAAATATAAGAAAAATTATACACATTACACAGGAAGCTGAAGATAGTCACGTGTAGTTACACAAACAGAAGTTACGACTCAAATGCTTGATTTTATTAACAGTGTTTCATACAGACGGCAAATCCCTTCGACTGCGTCAGAACACGCTAATTATGTTGATGAACCAATTTATGAGGTGTTTCCTACAATCCAGGAAAAAATGTAGCATGTGTAACTTGCTTATATGAAACTTCCCTTTGTGAACATGTTCATCGAGAAAGTGATAACCTTCATCCCCTTACATGCCTTAGAAAAATGTAACATTTATTCTTTGATATTTAACACAGCTATTCTATGAATGTATATTAACATAGGTTACATCTACAGTCTGTGTATTTAAAATAACAAAACCTACACGCTCATACGAGGTCTCAGGTTCAAATGAAATAAAATGTACCTGCGCCTGCCTAGTGCATGTGACTTCATTAACTACTCGTTATCAGCTACCACACAAGCCGGGAGATAAGTCGGGGACTTACAGCTTGTCCCGGCTGCTTATTAGCATTCCTTTCTACCTTCGTTCGGAACCAGAAGAAAACAACGGTCCTTGATTGGTCGACGTATGAAAATGGTCGACGCAGAAGATTCAAATAAAATTCACATATTGAAGCTAAAGGCCTACCTTGGTTATGTATTGATGTATTTTCTTTGATCAGCAAACAAAAACCACTGTCAAATGAAAATCATTCCAATACTTCGTTCTTTTCATAATAGACCTGCATAAAAACGCTTTGTTATACTAGGAAGTAATTTTCCACAAGATCAAGGACATTGTTTATTCATTGTAATAATTTTTTTCACATCCTTTTTTTTCCTATTTGCCCTCTTTATTTGTACAACCATAACTCGCCAGTAGGCATATTAGCACAACCAACTTCCGGACGATTATTTGCATATGCTTTGACCTATTAAAACCATTTTATTAGATTTTTTTAAAAGGAATTATTGATTGGAGTTTTATTTTTGATAATGCTTTAGGTTGAATGCAAATAGTATTAGTATTTTTTTAATGGCAGGGTATTTGCTTTACTTATATATTTTTTATACTGCAGCATTAATTATAATATTAATTACATTTCATATTTTAAAATTTTAATAACTGTTTTCCTGTGTATTTACCAGTATTTGTATGTTATAAATGTTTTTGTTGCATGTGAAATAATTTTTTTTATTGTAATTAATGTCCTCTATTTCATTATTTTGCTTCTTCTGTTGTCTTTATTTTACATCTGGACATGTGACTTATTTTTACTAATGTACTACCAATCATATTGTATACTTTGTATACAATTATAACTTATTGCTTTTTTATTTTACTATTACCAACAATATTTTATTATTTTACTTAAAGTAATGTTTTTACTGAAATGTTGTTACCATTTATTGTAGTTAGATAATGATAAAGGGGTTGAACATTTTTTTACTTAATATTAAAGCATGCACTTTCACTTATCTAGGTCTGCTTGTAAAAGAGGTATTCTTGAATAATGCCTTTTGTAAATCAGGTATTCACAACCTTTTTCTTGTATTGAATTCTTGTAAAACAATGATTTGCTTCATTAACCTCATTGTCTTTTTCTGTAAAATGCAACATACAAAATAATCATAACGTAAATAATTGTACATAAATGACTTGATAACAATTGAACCAAAAATATGAACAAAAATGTTGAAAAAATGGCTTATTAGATTTATGTTTTGTAATTTTGATTTCTATTAGAATTATCAATTTTTGGAAATATAAACTAATAATGTTTTAAACCTTTACATAAAAATAGCAATAATGTTTTTCAGTTAATAGAATTTTGATTAAACCAATCAGCAACCAGAGCATATTCAGCTATTGACCCTCAGTCAATCTCTTGATCACCATTAACTCCCTCTAGCATTTCATCAACCTCCAGGGGTTTGATACCAACCCCATTGGGAAACACCGGTATAAAGTATTTAATTGTATAAATTCTTGTATTATAATTAATGATTTGTTAAATAGGTTAATAATAAACTTGAATTGTGATCACTGAATTATCACAATAATCTTAATGTCTACAACTGTAGGGTGGTATATTTGTACACCATGACAAAACTGTGTTGACTTTTTTATACTAAGTTAAACATCAAGTTACTAGTTTTTTGTGTCAGGTAATATTGTGAGATATTGCCAGTTTTTTATCCTCATTAGGGCATACAATAGACTTTAAATATTAGTTAATTTGATTAAGTGTTCATTAGTGATGACAAAATTATTTGCAATACGAGTTGTCATTGGTTATTCTTTTTAGCATCTATAGTTTTAAATTGCTAATCCATTTGGTCTTTATTCCTGAGGAAAAATTCTGTTTGGAACATTTTTTGGTCCTTTGCTTTTTGACTCCTGATCTCAAATTTTGAAGGATTTTTGTAAGTTTCCTATAACATAAGTGTATGTTATTCATTCATCACAATTAATTAAATCATATTATTGACAAGAAATTACTGACAAGAAAATTTTAATTTATATTATTGCTTTAAAATGTTCAATTTTATACAATCCTGCATCCCTTGTTCCAAATAAACTCAGAGCCTTTATCTACATTAAATATGTAGTATAATTAATTGTGTAATTATTGTGTTGAAGGAATATGTATGATTTTTGTAAACATTCTTGTTTCATCTAATTTGACTGTATGTGTTCACTCTAAACAATTGAAGTCTGTTATGAGTTCTGATAAAGGATCAATTAGGCACCGATAAACATTGGCAATGGAACAGACACTGATGAAACACACAAAATGTTTCGAAGTCTACTCTCTACAAAGTAATAAAAATATCAAAATAAGTTTTAAATATCTCTGCAATATTTTTTATAATTCCCAAAATAATTGAATTGAAGTAACCTACTTGTTATATAATTCTTCATACAAGCAATACACATATTCAATTTCATTTAAAATGTTGCTATTTTTTTGGGGGGGGGGACAATTGTTTTAGTTTTACATTATCGATCATCACAATTGAAATTAAAAATATCAACATTAATTACAATATTCAGATCTGCAGAAACAGTTCAACGAAATTAAAATTAATGTAGCCACCCAAATGAATTTCAGTATTTTGAATCTTAAAATCATAATTAAGTAATAAAAATAATAATTACAGGCATTATTTTCTAGTATATTTCAAGTCTCTTTCCCACAATTCTCAGATTTGATATAAAATTTTGTATGTATACATTGGAGGGCAGTGGTTTTGAAGTACATAGCTCTCAATATTTTAATTGAAACTTAAGTTCACTCCTGTGTATATACAATGGGAATGAGCAAATTCACAAGTCTTATTACAACAATACGATAGATTTCAGGTTTCTAGCATTCTAAGTATTTATGTAGTAGTTCACTCATATGCTTTATGAATCCAGTTATATTGAAGCAAAATTTATTAATTTCATTACAGCAATATATTTTGATTTAGATACACTGAATAAAAAATAATATTAATGTTCATATTTTCACGTTGAATTATGAACATTATAATACTAAAACTAGCATTATTGTCAGAGAAAAAAGAATTCAAATAAAATTGAATTTGTGTGTAGTTTGTGTGCAAAATTATTTAACTAGTATCTCTTAAACATTTATTTTGGTCAATAATAAGAAATATTAATTTAAATTTGAAATAGGTTCAACACATTTTTACTTTATTTATACATGTTTGCTTATAATATTATTACTTAATTTAAGGGGGTTCGGAATCGCCTATCCCAGCAATGCTAAATTCTACTGTCTTGATGACACATTTTCTCAGCTTCTATCAATGTTACAGAAGTCAAACTTTTACCTTATTTTCACTAATACATGTTTATCATTTAGACTGGTCAATTTTTAGATAGAATGAAAAATGTAAAAATTATAAATATTTTTAATGAATGCTGGAAAAAATGTATCAGAAAAAATGTTTTTGTCAGGTTATTTTTTCACGCAATAAATTTAGACAAATATCCTTACATTAAAATCAAGATATCTACATCCAGAACATGTTGTAAAAATTTGAACTTTATAACTTTCATGGCAGCTGAGATGATGGGTCACTTAGTTGAAAAAAATGTCATTTTGAGAAAAATGCATTCAAAGTTTTAGAGAGATTTCATCATACATTAATTCATTCCCGCACCATATGAAGGGTCATCAGGGTTATTCTCCTGTTGAAACAGTTCCTCTAACTTTCTTTTAGCTTTAATAGATTACTGTCTTTATAGACTGCTGGGCAACTAAAAAGACCAGCTAACGTGACAAATTTTGAAAAATGTCATCTCATATATTCATCTCATTTAGGGTAGATTCTTTTCGATTTGTGTTAGCAAAAGTCGTTGCAAACCTTCACACAATTACCCTGTATATATTACGTTTAAGTGGAAGGGACATTTTTTAAAATTTAAGTTTGCAATGAAAATATGACTTCTTCCGTAGATTCCACCCACATTCAAGCCATTTATGTGGACTGTGCTGTGCTATTTTGGTATTGTTGCTACTAGTTGCTAGCGATTCACATTTTGTGGTTGGCTGTTTTTTCGTAAATCTGCGTTTAGTGATTTCGTGTACTTTATTAATTTAGCACGATGCGTTGTTTTTTTGTTTGTTTGTTTTTCCTATTGTTTTCACCACTAATTACAGTGGTGTCACTAATCACAGAGGTAGTTTTAATAGTAAACGTTAGTTCTTTCGATTGAGTATTTTTTGTGTAAAATTAAATTTATTACATTTATTATTATTATTTTTGAATCCAATTTACTAATAATTGAAAAATAATGCCCAAAACATTTTTCTCCTTTATCGTCCAGAGGCACTATATCCCTCCAGGCAGAGTCATAACACCTTCAACAATCCTGTGTTCACAATTTGAGTTAATTTATTCATTTGAATATTGTAATCACAATTCCCAATAGAGGAGAAAAAGTAAGTACGGATCTCTAATAACCATCTCATTTTCGTAGTACGAAATTACAATTCAACTCATAAGTACAGTCTACTCCAGTTCCAGTGAATTTTCTCATAGTTCCGGCAGGTTCGAACCCGGACCTCAGTAGTGAAACCGACCTCGCTATGAGCCACGAGCGAGCTTGTTTGGTTCACTGTATCCGATGATGTAAAAATTAAATGGAATTTCTCCATAATAATTGATGTTATTTATATATTAAATATTTATGTTATTTGAATTTTCTACATTTTACCCATCGTATCGCAATGTACTCGCAGGGTCTGGAGGACCAGCTGTTGGGGCGTGTGATCTTGTCGGGAAGCGAGAGTTGGAGACGGAGCGCGTATCGCTGTTGATGGACGTAACGCTCAACAAGAGGAAGATGAAGGAGCTGGAGGAGAACCTGCTGCTGAAGCTGACCACCGTGCAAGGCTCTCTGCTAGACGATGACACCGTCCTGGAGGTAAGAATGGGAGCGACGTACTTGGCAACAATTTGGTAACTCGGTAATCTTTCAGTGTTAGAAGTATTGAAGGTATAAATATTACACATGGTCCGGCATCTCCCAGAAAAGTTCGGCTCTACGTTACTCTGGCTTAAAAGGTAGGACCTGCTCAGTGTGTGATGGTGTTCTATTCTGGAACTGTTCGCTAAAAATCATATTCACGCGGTTCTCTCAATAAAAGTATTTTCACTTCAGTTGTTGTGCGAGTTATTCCAGACAATTTTATCAAGAAGAAAGACAGAACTTAAAGCGGATGAGTTAAGCATTGGACTGAAGAATTACAATGCAATCGCCCTCACATCCCTACGTTGCTCAAAGGTAGTATAATTAAAGTTTAAGGAGTTCTTGTCCCACAAAATAATGGGTATGTAATTAAGGTAATTCAATACATTTTAGATTCCATTCCACAAGATTCCATTGTGTAACATCCACTCATGAAAAACTCAGATTATGATTTTTTATCACACAAGTATTCATTAATAACCAAACGTTCAATACACATTAAGAGTTATGAGTGTATTTCTTGAGGACAAACGAGACATTTTATTCGAAGACCAAAAGACCATCTATCATGGCTGCGAATACGAAGTGGGCGAACGGACAACGTCCAGCTCGGAACAGTGTTGCCAAATGCCTCGAAACATTTACTTCTAGATGGCGTGGTAAAATCCTATAAAATTTGAAATAAAGTACCGAACTATTAAATATTCTAAATCTACTAAACATTTGACAACAGGTAATTACAAATATGTTTTTAAATATATTTTAAACATATTATCTTAAAATAAGGGATAGTATTTTTTTTTCAAATGACAAATATAAAATGTGTAACATATGTGACATACATCTTAAAATTACAGAAATTAAAGGAACATAATATTTTTTAAAAGAAAACAACTAATCAAATCAAATCGAGTCCGCAATATATTACAATCAACTATCCATTCTTATTTCAGACATTAACTCAACACGTCAATGTTTTCTGACTCGTACATGTTTGCGTTGTTAAACTTTTTAACATTGACAAAGTTGGTAGGAAATTTTGGCGATCACCAATCAAGCCACCTGTGCCTCTAAGTAGTTTTACTACGCTTAGGTATATCTGAATAAATATACCCAAATAATAATAGGGAACTATTTTTGTTTTTTGTGACTTATCAACGACAACCCCCAGCAAAAAAATAAATTGGCCCCTTAAAACATCCACTAACGACGAAATATCTCTTAATTTAGGGGGAAATTCCGTATCCTGGCTACACTGTCGGAAGTGAGAAGACAATGCATTCTGGGTAGATGACGTTTAGCTAGCAGGCCGGCGAACGCGGAGGCTAGTGTGAAGATCAGGAGGCAAAAGCGCTTTATACAACTTAAGGTCGGTTTCACCAAACTCGTTCAAGTATGTCGCTAATCGTGTTTAAGTACTCACGATTAAAATTCAATTCGCAATATAATCGCGTTTATGTGTAGATCTGTTTCACCAGTGAATATATAAACAGGTATTATATTCACCAGTGAATATAATACCTGGTTAAGTTAACCGAGTTTTCATGCTAAAATGCTGAGGTTGGTTCTGGCCGCGGAGCATTGTGGGCCTAAAATTTTCTGTCGATCACTCTTTTTTTAAAATTTGCTTATTTAAAGTCGCTTTTTAACAACAAAGGTCATCAGCGACCACAATTAAGTGTACATCAATGTATTAAGTATCACAATTTAGTATTCACACATTAAGTATCCACAATTAAATATCAACCAAATTAAGTATACATCACATTACAGATAATATTACATGACAATTTATAACATTATAACACATATTTTCCCTCATGGTTGTATTACATTAACATCAAATTTTATATTATATTACCTTAAGTTAACAATTTCTATCAACTTCAGTACCTTAGCACACACCCTCTGCAGAGCTGAACAATTCATGTAAGTTTGTTTTTAGTTTCAGTAGGTTTCTTTCCATAGCTATAACAGGGCATTCTAAGATAAGGTGTTGTGTAGATATTGTTGCACCACATTTAGGGCAGGGTTCTGGGTCGGATGTTTTGAATATATAACAATATTTCAAATTAAAATGACCAATCCGTAGTCTATTTATTTATTTAGTCAAAAACTATAAGTATGGGGGAGATAATCATCTGCGCACGCTTTTTTGAGTTTCAGAATCCCTTCCCAACAATTTAACTATTAATAGTTGAAAGATGAAAAATAATAGTAATAAATAATAATAATAATAATAATAATAATAATAATAATAATAATAATAATAATAATAATAATACCCCGTGTGGTGTCGGGGGTTTTGTAGAATAGCACCACGGAACCTCCCCCTGACGTAAAAGGCGACTAATCGGAGCAGCTGTCCGCTGTCACTCCCCTAAACATCCTCTCATTCCCACGAACTTCGTGTGTCATTGCTTCCACTTACTTGTGGCACACTTCTGTTATCTGTCCTGTGGGCCAATCTTCATATCGGCCAACCCTTGTTTCCGACCCCGACGCTATTAGGTTACGAAGGCTAGGGTGTCATTTCTGTTCTACTCTTCTATTCTAACTCTATTCTTCACTGTCCCCCTTCTTCTCTTCCATTTCCTTTTAGCCGGCGGTAGCTCAAAAACGCTAGGGGAAGGCGACCCTGAAGAAAAAAAAACAGTATGGAGGACCGTTTAGGATCAACCATTACGGTGCAGGGGATCGGAGCCCCAGTACCGGCGTTCGGTGGTGAGCAAGCAGGCCACCGGGCGTCGTCATCAAGCAACTGCAATGCCAAGGGTGCGGATCACTCGAACCCGGGGCAGATATTGCTACGAGTGATAGCAAACTTCGCGGGACACGTATGGAAGTTTGCGATCCCAGGGTTGAGGGATCCCTTAAAAACTCTCGTCCAGAAATAAGTTCTGAGTTTAGAGCAAAAAGAATGAGAACTGGAAGAAACGTAAACCCTGATGACTTGTTCAAGAACACATCAGTGGTACCAAAGTACCAGTTAAAAGAAAGGAAGGAAACTTTGAAAAAGTAAGTCCCTTTCTAATAGAAAAGTGTGTTAGCACCTGTGCTGGATCTGCCGTAAGAGAGATAAAGAAAACTCCGTCTGGACTCTTAATAGAAACATTTAATGACAATCAAGATCAAAAATTGTTAGAGTTGAGCAAAATAGGTACTATCGAAGTTGAAGTAAATGCCCATGGTACGCGAATACCTGTAAAGGTGTTGTAGTTTGCAGTGAGTTACTAAACTGCAGTGAAGAGGAAATAGCTCAAGAACTGGCTCATCAAGGAGTCATTGCCTGTCGTAGGCTAAAGATGAGGCGAGACGGGCAGATAATTCCTTCGGCATCCCATGTTCTGACGTTCAACCGCAGCACGTTGCCAGAAAAAATTAAAGCTGGCATTCATCGTCTGAGCGTACGAATGTTCATTCCTCAACTAATGCAGTGCTTTCAGTGCTTACATTTCGGACACAGCATCTAGATGTGCTAAAATCAAAGCATGTCAATGTGGAAAGCCATTTCATAGTGGTGATCCATGCATGGATCCTATCAAATGCATCAATTGCAGCGGGCAGCACTCATCAAGGTCAAGGGACTGCCCAATCTATAAACAGGAGGCAGCAATACAACAAATAAAATTCAGACAAAAACTCAGCTATCCTGAAGCAAAAAAACTTGTTTGTCCTGAAAAAGGAAATATCACATACATTGAAGCAGTTACTAAAAGCACACCTTTGCCTTCACTAGTAGTGAAAGAACTAATGCCTGTAATAACTCACTGTATAGAAAAGTATTTCAATGAAATTTACAAGAACAAAGTAAACACAGAAGAATTAAACACAAACGCCCAAAGTGAAATAGTTCTTGAAAAGCAATCTTCAGCACCTCAGTCAAATGATGCAGAAAGAAATTCAGTGGCCGCTGCCGCAGCCACATCCAGTAAAGGTGAATCGGCAAGAAACCACCGAAGTCGATCGCCTCGTTCTCCAAAACACACTAAGGAGGACTTGCTCAAACAAAAAACCAATGATCAAGACACGACCACTGGCTCAGAGACAAGCTCGATGATAAGTGCAGAAAACAACGATTACCAGTCAATCGATGCAAGCAAAATTCCGCGCAAAAAGAAAAAGAAGAAAGGATGGCCAAGAGGAAAACCCAAAAAATAAGCAGGATCCTTGCATGCCACAGCAGCAGAACTTCATCCCAACTATGGAAAATATTATTCAATGGAACATTAACGGCTGTATCTCACATTATTGCGAACTAAAATTGCTACTGGCCAATCACACACCAATGTGTGTGTGCTTACAAGAAACCCATTTTAAACCAGAAGACCGTTTCAATTGAAGAAGTTATAAGATCTTTCGCAATGACGTAGAACCTGATAGGCGAGCTAGAGGCGGTGTTGCCATATTGATCAGCAATACACATTCTGCTAGTCAAGTTCATCTCAATACACCTCTACAAGCAGTAGCTGTAACATTACACCAGCCATTGAAGATGACGTTATGTAGCCTTTACTTACCACACACCTCATGGCAAAATGAAGACCTACAAGACCTGATTGATCAACTACAGCCTCCATTTCTTATTCTAGGCGACTTTAATGCTCACAGCACCACATGGGGCTGCCCTAGAACAAATGACGCCGGTCGCAGAATCGACGAACTGGTACTCAACAACGAATACGTACTCTTAAACACAGGAGCTTGTTTGATGGCATAGAATCATCAGTTGGAAAATGCATGTATGTTGATGATATTGCTCTATTTTATTCAGCCAAATCGCCAGCAATGATTAAATTGAAAATGCAAAATGCCATCAATACACTGGTACAGAACGCAGAAAATATCGAATCATTTGCAGCAGCTAAAACCAAATGCGTCCACTTCTGTAGAAAACGGAAAAGATACAGAGATCCAGATCTAACGTGACATGGTGTTCAACTGGCGTACAATGAAACGGCAAAATTCCTTGGTTTGAGTTTTGATAGATATTTAACCTGGAAACACCATCTAGAGTATATCTTGTCTAGATGCAAAACGGTTCTGAACGTGATCCGATGCATTTCGCATATAAATTGGGGAGCAGATAGAGACGTCTTGCTCCGCCTCTACAAATCCCTGGTCATGTCCAAAATTGATTATGGGTGTGCAGTGTACTCCTCAGTCAGATAGTCAAGCTTAAGAAAATTAGAACCTATTCACAACGCCGTTATGCATCTGGAGCGTTCCGCACTAGTCCCTCCTTAAGTGTCTATTGTGAAACCAGTACCATGTCGATACACCATACTAGACGACAAACACTACTACTCAGATATCGAGCAAAAATGCTGTCACTACCAGAGCACCTAAACTATCCATTTATGACTAGTCCCAACCTGGCAAATATTTACAATCGAAAGACCTACAGCTACTCGTCCAGCCAACATCCGTGCAGTAGAAATAATCAGATTCATTCTACCACCGGTTTTCAAACATAAACCATATGAAGTGCCACCTTGGACGCTTAAAATGCCTGAAATTCGACTCGACACCACTAGTGTAAAGAAAAAAGAAAGCTTTCCCACGGAATTAAAAATCAGATTCAGATCACTTCTTGAAGAGTACATGGCAGATCACTGTTATCTACACCGATGGATCAAAAAGCAAACATGGAGTTGGAAGCGCATTTGTAACTGAAGACACATCAGAAACATGGACACTTCCACCAGAAGCGAGTGTGTACACAGCTGAATTGTTTGCAATATTACAAGCTTTGCGATACTGTGAAACTCTCGGTGCAAGAAAATTTGTGATCTGCACTGACTCGCTCAGCTTTCTCACCGCCATAGACAGACGCCTACCTGTAGACCCACTACCACAGATGCGGTGGTGGAATTCTCACAGTGAAACATCTTCTGACAGACTGTGCAAAGCTCTCAAGACTCAGAGACAGATGTGGTGTGAAAGGGAACTTGAAGGAAGAACTCGGAACAGACAAAACATTACAATTCCTGAGAGAGGCGAATCTTTTTTATAAAATTTAAATTGTACAGGTTCAGTTTTTATCACTAATTAGTAAAAGGCTAAAGGCCACAGTTGCCAAGCCTCCAAATATAATAATAATAATAATAAATAATAATAATAATAATAATAATATTAATAATAATAATAATAATAATAATAATAATAATAATAATAATAATAATAATAATAATAATAATAATAATAATAATAATAATAATAATAGAATTGAATATTTATTTTCATCAAATTTGTTGTGGGTCCTGATAAGTCAACTGACTTAACATCAGGTGCCCATAATTACATAAATGGTACAGTATTTTTTTTTTACATTTATAGCATTGACATACCATAATTTTACAGTAACATTGACACAATCAGTGCAAGATTTGATTAAATAACAAAAGAAGAAGAAAAAAAATACTTTGATTTTACCTTTTTAACAAATATTTAAAGTATTGCTCTATGTCTGTATTGTAACTATTTCTTTAATAATATAATACATATAATTAATATATAAGTTCACACAGGTGTTTGGTGCGTTCATATTTCTGATAAAGATAGTCATTTATTTTGATTACATAATACATAATAATCCCTATATCAAAATTAACAAATAACACAACTATTCAACACTATTAATTACATTGTTTACACTGATTTTCTGCAATTATCTCATCAAACATATTTATTGTCCTATTTATGTGTTTTGTAACCACATTTTCAGTTCTTTTTTGAATTTATTAAAGTTTTGACACTGTTCTATATTTAGTGGAAGTTCATTATATAATTTGGGTATTGAATAATTTAATGATCTTTCTCCATACCTATTATATGTGAGTGGAATCATGTATTTTCTTGATCTGAACTCGTAATTATGAAGTTCCATTGTTTTGAATTGGTTATTATTATAGTGACTATATGATAAAATTTGTAGAAACCATAAGGAGTCAAAGTATCAGCTTCTTTCCGAAGTTGTTTGATGTCTTTTTTGTCATTATCCATGATCATTTTCAATATTTTGGATTGCAAATTAGTTATACTAGACAGATGGTTATAGCTAGTTCCCCCCCATATATTAACCCCATATCTTAGAATCGACTCTACTAAACTCTTATACAGAAGAAGCATAATTCTCTTGTTTAAATAATCTTTTGCAGCATACAGACAGCCAGATATTCTTTTAATTTTGTCAAATACTATGTTAGTATGCTTTTCGAATTTTAGATATGGCTCAAAAGTTACACCTAGATAATTATATTCAGTGGTGAAGTTGAGTCTGGCACAATTACATAGTACAGTTTGGACTTCAATTAGGCATTTATGCACATGAAACTTAGTTCCTTCAATCTTTGGATTTTGCATTTGTGGTGTTCTGAAAATACATTAATTTAGTTTTACTTGGATTCACACAAAGGTTATTATTGTATGACCATTTTAGCAGGAAGTTAAAATCATTTTGTATGATTTCTTGGCATAACTTTAAGTTTCTGTGAGAATATAACAGTATTGCATCATCCGCATACATATATAGTTTACAATTCTTAATTCTATTGAACAGACTATTCACACAGATAATAAATAAAACTGATCCCAATTGACTTCCCTGCGGTACCCCATAATTAACACTCTTTAAGGAACTTTCTGTATTAGCAAGGTTAACAATGAACTTCCTGTCCGACAAGTAACTCTCAAAAAGCTTTAAAAAGCGATCTTTGAGTCCCACTTCATTCAATTTTTTTATTAATATTTTATGGTCAACAGTATCAAATGCTTTACTATAGTCTATATACAAGGCAAGAGTTCTTTGCCCCATGTTTAGTTGTTCAGTAATATAGTTGCCTACTTTGTTAAGTAGGTTCAGTCCCTTTTCCTTTTTGAAAGCATACTGGCCCTTGTCAATAATATCATTTTCTTTGAGGTACTTATTTAATTTAGTTACAATATATTTTTCCATGGTTTTTCAATAACCGACAAGATTGGGATTGGTCGATAATTCGCTAGTTCCATAGCATCACCATTTTTATAAATAGGTCTAATTATGGCTATCTTCATGCAGTCTGGAAAAATACCTAACCTCATGATGTTGTTGATAAGAGTAGATAACGTCTGACAAAATATTTCTGAATTGTTACATATATCTCGTGCCCTAATCCTATCATAGCCAGCACTTTTATTAACATTAATTTCTTTAATAATTTTCTTAATTATATCTGGATTGGTAAATGGGATATAACAGCTTACTTTCAATTGTTGCTTATCCAAGTTATCCTTTTCACTACCATACATTCTCTTCCCTTCTATTGTTTCCTCAACTTGCCTTACAAATTGTTCTGCAAAGTCATTATCAATATTTTGTATTCTCTTAGTTTTGCCAAGTGAGTTCAAAATTTTATAATCTACATCTTTTGATTTTTTCCTATTTAAGGCATTATTTAACTCCGACCATAATTGTTTACTATTAGTTGCTTTATTTTCAAATTTTTCTTTATAGAACTTGTTTTTTGTGTTACGTATTTCATTGTTTAGTCTATTCCTAAACTTTGAATAAGAAAGCCTGTAAACTTCATTTTTTGGATTGAATTTCCATTTTCTAAACAGTCTGTCTCTTTCTTTCATTTTACTAGTCAAATCATGAGTGATCCATCCTTTGTTATTCCTTTTCTGTTGACTCTTGATCTCTTTCACGTTTTGCAAATATTGAATATTACAATCATAAATATTTTTAAAACTAACAATTATTCATTACAAAACACATTAACATCATATTTATACTTTCCCAACAATCATGTCTTTTAATAGCTTTTTGTATGTTCTCATTATCATACTTGGTTATAGTTCTCAGTTGGTTACATGCAATGTCATTATTTACATAATTGTTTGGATTAAAGTGGGAGACTGTGGGATAGTGATCAGATATCTTAACTAGTATAACTGCTGCTTTAATTTCATTCAATTTAGATCGTATGTATATATGATCCAATGAAGAACATAATATAATACATAATGAAGAACATAATAATCCCTCTCTAATTTCTTCCCTTGTTGCTGATTCAATGGTATTTACAAGCCCTTTACCACACATCATAACTTCATAGTCAGGTATGCCATATGAACTCTTGTTCAAAATATTGATATTCATATCCCCTACAATTATTAAAGTTTGATTGTTATAATTGTCAATTAGGATTTCAAGTTCACTAATGAATTGAACTTTACTCAAATTAGGCAGTCTGTAAATGCAGATTTCATCCATAGATATATTTTATTTTCATATAATTGAAAGTGCCTGTTATATATTCAAAGCTATTAGATGAATAAGGAATTTCATTAAATGTCATTTCATTATTGTAGTACACTATCACTCCTCCTCTGTTATTTCTTAGTTTATAAACGCTATTGTAATTTTTAATTTCGTACTGACTTATTTCATGTTCTTGGATATTTACTTCTGTTAAACATATAATATCAAAGAGGCTCTGATTTAGTAAGATTAACAATTGATTGAAATATTTTCTTATAGATTTTATATTTAAATGAAATACACTTATACCTATATCTCCTGAGTAGTTCGGATGGAGTTCCCATGTCGTTTTTATGGAGTTCAAATTTTTGTTTTTATGGAGGTCAAATAAAAGTTCAAGTTTTTATGGAGGTCAAATAAAAAGTGAAAAATGAGAGAAGAACTAGGGTGGAAAGAAACAGTACATAAAAATATTAAGAAGTACAGACAGCAATGGGTGACACATATTGGAAATATGCCTCAAGACAGACTTCTAGTGCAAGCCCTGAATTACAAACTGAGAGGAAAGAGAAACATTGGAAGGACAAGAATTAGATGGAAAAAGGCTGGAACAGGCAATATGTCTAATCTGTAAAGGAAGATGATGATGCCAATGATGATTTAATAACAAATGAATAATTTTTGTTGTTAAATTATATCCGTAGTATATAAAAAAAAAAGTAATAATTTCCTTTTTTCTTTTCCAACAAGTGATGTATTTTATTTGTCTCCCATGAACTATTTGTAAAATGTTTATTTGTAAAACTAGTATTATTTTGAATTAAGAGAAAAACAAACTGAAATTCAAACTTCTTCTGAAGTCAACTTTTTTAACAATCAGAGAAATGTTTTTAAAAAACAGTTCTTATAGTAACCATAAATATAATAATGGAAGCAGCTTGTTTATGGGACTTTGTCAAGTTCAAATAATTTGTTTCCAGTTGTTTTTGAAAACTTATTTGAGGGATAATAGTACATTAATAGGCATGTACTATGGTCCAGGCCACCTATAAGGCTGCAGATTCGCAATATGCCAGGTAAATGGATTTCCTGTCAGAATAGCCAACTTATGAAACTATCATTCCGATCAACTCTCTCGCTTTTGTTTTGTTTGTTGTCATTCACTTCTCGCACAATTGGAGACTTCATAGTAAAATAATTTATGTCTCACTTTTCATTAGAATTAAACCAGATTTTCATCTATAAACAAATATTAAGTCAGTGAACAATTAAGCTACGTAAATGAGTCATCATTATCAACAAGTGCGTGCATGAAAGATGTTAGTGCGTCAAGAGCAAATGAAAATCCCAAAATTAAAAGATATCTGTAGTCTGACTTCTGTGTTAATAATGATTTTGAGATAGTAGTATTATCAATTTATTCATGGTTTCATCTGCTAATAATGATTTATACTGAAAATAATAAATACCACAATTATTTAAGATTATTCATTTATATACATGGTAATTTTTATATGACCTAATGAATTGTTTCTAACAGTCCAGTGATATTAATATTAGTGCAAAAATATCAATTTCATTTAACTGTTTAATTATTCATTAGCTTTCAAAAGTAAGTAATTGTTTAAAAAATAAGAAATTCATAATTAATATAAGTAGTCCTTGGTAACTTACCTTTTCTTACCAGTGACAGACTTACTTTTTATACTTATTTCTTGTCCATTAAAACAGGGTGTGATACATGTTATAGGGATACTGATGGTAATAAATTTAACTTTTTGATTTTTTAAAAGTTATTTATTGAAACTGAAATATTCACTGTCAATGTAAGTGACACAGTAAATATATAAACTTGCATAATGATATTGAATTCTTCCACTATTAGTTATTGTGACTACAATACTATAAACTACACCCTGATCATGCAGTAATTTCATAGTAAACCTTCCCATTAACGTGCTAAATAATTCAAATGAGGATGATCATATTATACTCCAGTAGCTATTACAAATGCATGCCAAATTATTTCCACTCCCCTTCTGCTCTGTATGATCTCTGACACAATGGAAGTTTTTGTTAAGGATTTACTTCCTTGTAAGATACAGTAATTTTACATAAATTAAAAATATATATTAAAAAATTACAATTTATTAAGGTGAGTTCATTTGTACCTGATACTTATTTATTATATTTCAATTTGTTTTATCATAATCTTAAAAGTTTGAAAATTGTGATTTAGTTTATAATAATTTCTAATTATATTCAAATTAGACTCCTGAAGAAAAGGAAAAGTGATCCTCAAAATGTTGAGAGAAGAAAAATGTTTGAAAAATTAACAGAACCTTTCAATAGAATTTCAATTTACATTATGCTTTTCATTAATTTTTTGGTTTTCAATATGTATATGACTATAAAAGCTTCAAGAAGGTCTGGACGCCTTGAAAATTTAATGCTTCATCACGTGCTTTCTTATAGAAATACCAAGACCT
Source organism: Teleogryllus occipitalis (assembly GCA_011170035.1). NCBI lineage: Eukaryota > Metazoa > Arthropoda > Insecta > Orthoptera > Gryllidae > Teleogryllus > Teleogryllus occipitalis. The sequence goes on along the minus strand of BLKR01004772.1, from coordinate 60,462 downwards.
ACTTAAAAAATAATTCATGGTACTTCACATAAAACACTACAAAACAAATTGATCATTGTTAAGATTAATAAAATTTTGAAATTACAAACTAATTAAAAATTCTAAATGATTATTTGAACCAGATTACAATATATTTTATTGGAAATCCCATCCTTTGTAAAATTGTCAGTCAGTAACTGTTCTGGACGGGTCATTTGGGGTGTGGTCACAGCGTCTTATTTATCTATTAATAATTGTTTCAACAGACTTCACATCCACCTGTAAACATAAGGAAGTTGCAAAAATAAAATTGAATTTCTTAGTATTAATGCATAACAAATTATAATTAAAGGTTATAGATAATAACTATTTTATTTATGAAAAATACACGTCAGTTTTAAAAGGTAAGATTTAGAAATAAAAAACATTAATCTTACCTATAATACTTTGGCCATTAGTATTGTCACACAAGTATGAGTGACATGGACCCCTTCTTCCCCTGATTCCTTCCACAAACCACAAAATAAATTTACAACTCCCTTACGATGCGAAATTTGAATTTACTTTTAATATTAACGACGAAATATTAAGAATAGGCCGAGAGGTAGTTGGTCTATCCATTATTTTTCAAAATTAACTTGGAATTAGAAAAAATTATAATAAATATAATAAAATTAATTTTACATAAAAATATTAAATTGAAGAAACTAACATTTACTACTAAAACTACATCGACTAACTCCACTGTGATTAGTGATGAAAACCACTAGAAAATAAATAAAAATAAAAACGCGTGTTATTATATTAAGTAAACGAAATCACTAAATGCAGATTTATAAAATAACAGCCAACCGCAAAAATTCGAATCGCTAGCAACAATACCAAACACATAATATAGTCAGCACAGTCCATATAAATGGCTTGAATGTTGGCGGAATCTACGGAAGTAGTAATTTTTTCATTGCAAACTTAAATTTAAAAAAATGTCCCTACCACGTAAACGTAATATATACAGGGTAATTGTGTGAAGGTTGTAAGCGGCTTTAGCCAACACAAATTGAAACGAAATTACCCTAAATCGAGTATGAATACAACATCTCATCCGACAGTAACAGTTTTCAAAAGTTGTCCCGTTAGCTGGTCTTTTTAGCTGTCTAGAACTTTATTACGTATACCAGATTTTCGATAATATTTATCAAACAGGGACACCTTAGATAATAGAGGAAATTTAGGTGATATTTAAGTGACAATAGAAGATAGAAGGCACCATCGGACTTAGAACGTTTTACGTCGGCCCGGGATCAGCCAAGAAGCTAACAAAAGCGAGCGAATAGTTTGCGTAAGCAATCAAGAACTGTATTTATTTGACCAATTGATGAACCATTCATTATCAAAGATAATATGTTCTCGGATAAAACGAGTTCATAATTTAATATATTTCTCAATTTGATAAAAGAATAAATGTTGCATTTATTTGAAATAAGGCTGATCAGTTGGTAGTGAGTTTCAATCATTAAAACTATTTTTTTACAGATCATATTTCCAGACTTCGCCGTTCGTACAAAGGGTCCGACTGCGTATGAGAACGTATCAACCAGGCGGATGTCGCTACTCATGTGTCAGGACTTGTGAATATTTAAATATCATTAAATCTTAGCCGGCAATACAATAATATTAAAATGAAGAATTGTTAAATTACTGAGTTGACGTATGAGCGAGGTGGAACAATAAGAGTAAGAAAAATAATATATCTTCTTTTACGTAAAAATTAAAACGTTAATATAAATCTTAATAGTTGAAATTGTACACGTGAGAAATAATTAAATAAATGGAAATAGAAGAGAATCATCTCATAATAAATCAATAAAAGGATGGGTCTCTTGATGGAGTTCAGATATAATTTGTGTAGACATCGGCACATGTATCATAATAAAGCGATAGGCTGGGATCCACCAGCAAAAAGCGTAATTTATTGATAATTTGACGAAATTCTATTTAAAAACCTTTCGTCCAGTTCCTGATGTCGTGGAAGTTTGCGGTCTACGAGGATTCAGAGTTTCTCTCTAGTTCTCGTCGATCGTATCATGTATGAACATTTAACGTACTCAGCATGTCTCTGTTGATCTAACATTCCTCATTACACTGGCATGTCTAAATATCGCGCTCAGGATGGAAAAACGCATCAAGTATCTCTGATGCATTTTGCTCCGCACTGCGGACATATTTTTGTAATTAGAATGCCTGAGGGCACCTTCCAACATGTTTGCAATGTGCATATTACGTGTATGCTTGGTCGAGTATAAAACCCCTCCGTAGATCCTGTTTTATACTATTCTTGATTTACAGGATGTGATAGCGAATCCATGTAGTCTCAATTCCTTTACTGAAGCATCGTAATTGGATAGACTTTAATATCGATGATAGAGAGTTTTACACACCAGCTAAAAATATTAAAAGGTTAAACAGGAGGAAATTATCATATGTAAATATTATTTAGTTCAGTAGTGTCACGATAATCTGAGTTAACTGGGCTCATGGCATCTCGGATTGTAAAAAACTCGGATGTCATGGAAAGAAGGAAAATAGACAACGGAATTGTCAACAACAATGTAAAATGAAGACGAAATAAAGTGCAGATACTATTAAAGTTAGATATGCACATTAACCTACATTTAAGTGCTTGTTGTAGTAATGCACTGAACAATGAACAAAATACGAGCGCGAACTGTTCACAAGGTAGCAGACAGACTGACCCAGGTACCGAACTCCGCACTAGTGAGCTCTAACTCAGTGTTGCCAATCCGTCAAGAGCCAGCTCTAGGTTATCGCTACTCGTTTGTTTGTTTGGGTGACAAGGCGCACATCAGGCCCTTTTTATACCTCGGATTGCACGGAAAATCCATTCTAATATAAAAAATGTTCCTTCTAATAGTAAATAGTTCAAAGAAAAGGTATTTTTCATTACGCTTCATATCATTTGAATTTTTTATTAATGTTTTTACTCCCGAAATCAAAAGTGCAGCTCTAAATTCTTAAAAAACGTAATCTTCGATTTTCCATTTTGTTGACCCAAAATATCACACAAACTCTAAATTTTCTCGCAACAAACCATTCGCGCGTGAAAAAGGAAATTTCAAAATTTACGGGTGTTCAAAGTCAAAATTGTTTTTTGTTACATAATGTTATTCATTAAGTCACATTTTGAATTTTATAGATCATACTTTAATGTTTTTAGGTCATAAATGCATATTTCATACATTTATAGCTCAAAGAATTTTTTCCTCTAGTCATCAGAATTCAAGCCCTGGTGATAACTGTCCTGCGTGCTTTAAACGTTACCTTCTCTCTGACGCTGGGGCCGTCATTATTCCCTCAGCGCTCTCCCTCTCCTCCACCGCCAAGACACCTGAAACACACGCCTTGGCGATTTCCGCGAAAACCAAATCAAACGCACCAAATGTATCGAATTTTTCACTCTTCCTGCTCAATGAGAGGTAAACAAAATATTGCAGCCCAACCCAACACTATCGGTTTTGGTTCAAAGGTGAAAACATTATTTAATAGAAACATTCACATTAAAAAAAAAAACACTTGTAATTTACGCCATAATTTAAAGCGGTGGTTTAACGGTGGTATCAGCTCGCAACCCTGGGTTTCAATAATATTGTGATTAAAGGTATTTTGTTTAAATACGAGGTTACGAACGGGGTCGGTAAAGATCCCCTGGAGGTCAATGAAATTTTGAAGGAGGTCAATGGAAATCAAAGGGTCGTTTGGGAGTCAAGTGCTGATTATGAACCGGCGCCTGATCAGGATGATCAAGATCCCATTCATTACCAAAAATGTTAATGAATATATTTTTTTGAATATAAAGCAAACAAAACGTATGATAATAAATTACAAATTATAAATTACTAATCTCTTGTTTCGTATCAGTAGTTTATCCGTAGGAATTAGAATGATTAGAAAATTCAAGAAATGATAACTCTACATTAACTACGATATTCAATCGCGCAAATAAGTACTCTGTGCAGTTCGCGCGGGAGAAATATTACGATCAGTACTTAAAAAGCACTGAACATGTAATCACTGCATTTCAATGAAATTAGAAACTTAGCTACTCAAAAGCGGAAGCGTTTTTGACTGTTGAAAATTCCAGATATTTGCGAGAATATTTGTGTAAGAAATTGTTATTTTTAAGGCATTTACGCGTATGTGCAATTCCTTGTATCATTATTATGGATGCTGTACTCATATATCGTAGAGAAATGTAACAGGGTCGATGGAGCAAACAATTCTTTTGTAAGGGATCGATGAGAGAAAAAGGTTGGGAATACCTGATTTAAAAGATAGCTATTTAAGGTATATTAGATCTAAAAAAGGAAGGAATTTTTTCAACTTGTTGAAAACAAAATTTAAATGGTAATTTAATAATTTCAATGAGAAACCAAGAACTTTATTGACTCGTAGCTTTTCGGGTAAATGACTAAGTGTACAATTCTTCGTAGGTTCTTTTAAAATTCACTCCTGTACCTGTGTATGTATTTGAAAACAACTTTCCACTTTTCTTTTGAAAGGAGAAAAATGTATACCAATTGCATTAAAAATAGATTCTGCGCGTGTTATTCATAAGATTCTAAAACACTAAAAAATAAAATAAAAGTTACTTTTACTTAAAATACATTAAAATATTCAAAGAAAACAGTCACATCTACCATTTAATTCACATTAATTTATTATAACAATATCAAATTCTCAGAAAATTTAGCCTACTTCCATTTGCTACTTACAATTTGCGAGGTACTTTTACAATGCAGTGTCATTCGGATTATTCAGTTTTCGTTTTGTTAGCCAATGCGTTGGAGTCTCCGAGACCCTCTTGATTATTTTATTTCGCAGAATTCGCGTTATCTTTGAAACTGAGATGAGCTGCCTCGTCTACCTTTTAGTTGAGTGACTATCAGTGTTCACAGGAAGAGGTGTATTTAGTCACAGAAAGTGTTCAGAGGCTCTTATCTTTTCGGAATGGTAGGCGAATATATTTTCAGAGGGGTCGAAGAGACGTCTCGTATTAGTTATGTTAGTATTAATTCTCTCAGTTATTTTAGATCAATACAAACTTCTCTGTGGCTTTACTTGCCATTTTTTCTTCAGAGTGTGCGTGAATTTGAAGTGTGACGTGAAAATTAATGCTAACAGAATTTGATGACTTATAAATGTAGTCGTTTTCGTGATGTAACATATCCGTCAAAATTAGTTGTTAGTGAAAATCAGAAGAAGTTTGACAAGCTGAATGATCCCGTACATGATGTATTACATTGTAGTGATTGGCGCTTATATTGAAAAGATAATAAACAAATAATATTTATTTCACCAAAAGTTTGTACATTCCTGTTCTTGTGCAATGGCATGGTCAGTGAGACAAAGTACACTTTGACAATTCATATCTTTGAAGAAGTAAAAACAAGTTTTTTGATTGGATTTATATTTTTGTTAAAAGAGGTAGCTGGTTATTAAAAAATCGGCACAAGAAGAGAACTGGCGATATAAAATATATTTGGTTTATGTTGTTAAAAAAACAGTAACCTCAAGTTTGGGATAGTATTATACCTTAGTATTATCTCCGCTCATATACTTTTGTTTGGATATTTTATTACATAATAGTTCACATGAGTTATAATTCCTGTAGACTATTATGTAACTCTTCGCATTCCTCGTTTTCAAAGATATTTATCTTTGAAGGTGAGCATTGCAAAAACTTTACCTTTGGTATAAAAACCCATAAGATATTGACAAAAATATCGTGGGATCTCGTGGCCCGCACTGTACTAAATACGTCAGAAAAACATTGCACAGAGACGAGGCATTTCTGACTATCTCTGTAAGTCAGAAAATAAGGAAAATATTTAAATTTTTCAAAAACTGGCTAGAATGGACGACAAATGAGTCACGGATAGATCATATAAAATACTCGTATTTATCAATGAAATAAATGTTGTAGTTTCAACTAGGGTAGTAATAAAATCGTGAGAGACTAAATTATCGAAATTGGGAAACGTATGAAGAGATTTCGGGTTAAAAAAGGAAAAGTATTGAATTAAATAACTATTTTGGACATTACCAATGTATTTAGGGACGCTACATACAAATTCAGACAAACTGCAGTAGTACAGGTCTCACTACCAGCTAACGGTTACGCAGACTTCCCTTCAAATACAGCGTATACGATAAACACCACTTCCCGTATGTTTGCTTCCTGGTTCTGTTGTTTCGATGACATTTTAGTTTATTGACAAGCATTTTCGGGGATTTTTTGATCCGCTTTCTTCTAAAATACTTCAACTTGCTGAAGAATTCTTAAATCGAAAGGAATAAAAGGAAAAACATTCTCTTTTACGAAGGACTCTCGGTTTTTCAATTTCAGCAACCTCTAGAAGTAGAAGCAGTCGTTTTATTTGTCATTTTCGCATATAATTTATTGAACGAATGCCATATTTTTTTTCTCTTCTTACGAGCAGAGAGTACTTTTGGAACTGAAGAGCAACAAGACCAGCGAAAGAACATCACGGAAAAAAGAGGGAGATGCAGCGAGAGAAATGGTCCGACAGTTGCAGCGACCTGTCGATATTCGTCTGAGTGCGATAAAAGCTGCCGGCCCAGAGAGCGCAATGCCGCAGAAGCTGTCCGTGTCCAACTCCACGCTGCTGTCCACGAAGCAGGCCCGCATCTCACTGCCCCATTTCTCTCCTCTCAAAAAAGCAACATCTTGTCGGAACCAGATTCAGATATGGAAATAGTTGAAAGAAGCCTACAGCTCTGAATTTCTGGAGGGCGTAGAGCACGTAATATTCCGATAAAAATGAAGTGAGTGTACTTTCTGTCTGCTTATCTCGATGTTTCTCTCTTGCTCTTTTTCTCGTTCGTTTTTACTCCTTTGCCTCTCCATTCCTTTCTCGTTTTATCTCCACCCCTTCTCGTTTTATCTCCACCCCTTCTCGTTTTATCTCCACCCCTTCTCGTTTTATCTCCATCCCCTTCTCGTTTTATCTCCATCCCCTTCTCGTTTTATCTCCATCCCCTTCTCGTTTTATCTCCATCCCCTTCTCGTTTTATCTCCATCCCCTTCTCGTTTTATCTCCATCCCTTTCTCGTTTTATCTCCATCCCTTTCTCGTTTTATCTCCATCCCTTTCTCGTTTTATCTCCATCCCTTTATCGTTTTATCTCCATCCCTTTCTTGTTTTATCTCCATCCCTTTCTTGTTTTATCTCCATCCCTTTCTCGTTTTATCTCCATCCCTTTCTCGTTTTATCTCCATCCCTTTCTCGTTTTATCTCCATCCCTTTCTCGTTTTATCTCCATTCCTTTCTCGTTTTATCTCCATTCCTTTCTTGCTTTATCTCCATCCCTTTCTCGCTTTATCTCCATCCCTTTCTCGCTTTATCTCCATCCCCTCTCGCTTTATCTCCATCCCTTTCTCGCTTTATCTCCATCCCTTTCTCGCTTTATCTCCATCCCTTTCTCGCTTTATCTCCATCCCTTTCTCGTTTTATCTCCATCCCTTTCTCGTTTTATCTCCATCCCTTTCTCACTGTCTCTCCATCCCTTTCTCGCTGTTTCTCGATCTCTTTCGCGCTGCTTCTCTATATCTTTATCGTTGACTTTCCATCCCTTTTTCACTGTTTTTTATCTCTTTTTCGCTTCCTCTCCATATCTTTGTCTGTGACTGTCCACCTCTTTCTCGCTGTGTTTTCAACTAATGTGGGACAGACATTAGTTTTAGTAGAAAAACATCAATAATATCCTGGTGGGTATTCTCATTTACCACTATTGTATTTATATGCTATCTTCAAGTTGAGTACCAGAATTTCTAGAGCACTTCGCATTTAGAGGGTCTTCGCGCAGATCTCGGTGAAGCAAAGAACGAGTCCAATAATACAGCGACGTAGGACGTCCGTGCGCCAGATTAAGTGTGATTGCATTCATAAGAGCAGCAGAGCCCTGCGATATTCCCTTGGAATTATCTCAACGCGAAAATAAACACTAGCGCTGTTCTACGATGTGCGAAGTCGGAAAAGCTAAGCTCAGAATGAGTACTGTGAATGCATCTTTAGAATGCACCTCATACTTTCCAAGCAAAATGCAAATATGTAGAAAATGCATACATAAAGAATCAATCTACCGTCTTTACTCCCGTTTTCTATCGTAGATAATCACCTCCCTTATTGCCTTAATGTAATTAAAATAATTTACTTCATCCCCTTCGATTATTTCTGAATATTAATGTAAAATAAGTTAAGCGTGGAATTCAAGTGAAAGTTTTTTTACTATGTACCAACGAGAGTCTTAGTAAAACACCAGTCTTTGCTGATTTGGTCTTATTGAAGGAACATTGAGTAAAATAATTTATAGTTCAAAACGTATTTCTGACAAAATCAAAGAATTCTATTTGACTTTATGCAAAATATGGCAATGTAATGTAGCAGTAACAGTCCCAAATTTCAAAATTGTAGCTTGTGTTTAGTTAGAATCATATTTGTTGCACCCTGTCGTGTGACCCAGATGTGGAAACACAACATCCTCAGAGTTTATTTGGGAGCGTAACTGTAGTAGGTTCGTAGAATTTGAAGAAATAAATGCTTCCAACAATCACATATTACTCTTAAAAGATCATAACATCATTTTAACAATCAAATCCATCTTAAAAAATTAACACAAATAATAGATTAATTTTATTGATTTAATGATTAATAATTATTAAAATGTGACTTTATATTTAGTATACAAACCAGTGTTGGAATGAGTAGATATGAATTCACAGTCACAAAAGAATTCATTGACCATTTCAAGGTAAATAATAAATAAAAGGAATTTAACATTACATTGTGTTTCAAAGATGTAATTGTTTATTTTCCAATAAAACATGATTCAACAATTTCCAACTTAAAGGTGCTTAAGTTAGTCTGCTGACTTATTGTAAGGTGTCTTGAAGAACTGTAGTAGTGCACACTAAAGTAAATCTGGTGAGAATGTCGTATCAAATCGCAAGGCTCGTAACTTAAGATCACATAAATAAAGTGAGAGTCGTGTAAGTGTGGCCACAATGTCAGGGACAGGCACTTAGCTTCTCGCGCCAGGATCCTGGAATGCTATTATCCGCAAGTTAAGAGCGTTATACGGTATAAATGCAGTCGTCACAATTCCACCGTTCGAAGGAACAGTTTGTAGAAACCAACTAGTCTTGTCGAAGCTGACGCGGAGCACAATCGCATTCCAATGCGTCGTTCATTCTCATTTACCTTAATTCAGCCCTGCATACAGAGAAGCACATCTTCAAAGCACATTGTTATAGTTTGGATAGCCTCCCCGCGAAAAGTTTCTGCAAAACTTGACTTGGCTCTACTGTTCTCTTATCTGCTCTACGATACAGTTACATGTCCAGGAAGAAAAAGTTTATAATGTAAATTGCATAGACGCGGAAATGGTGTACAATTAGCAAGTTATTAAACTTGCTGACATGCTTCTTGAGTTTATTACGTAGAAGCAACATGAAATGGACTCACGTTCGTTGAAACACTGGAACTGCGGTCTGCAGACGCAAGGCCGAGCCGGCATGCTTCCGAGTACTCTAACGCTGCCTGTTTGCACCACAGGCCGCGACCATGGTTACGCCAGTGCCCTTTGCCAATTGTTCTGAACGCATTGAATTCGCCGCTCTCCCGCTAACCTCTCGTACACCCCCTTCCCCCCTCCCCGCTTTAACCCTCTCACCCCTCTTCCCCTTTATGGCAAGACGACACCCAAAGAGACCGAGCCTGCGTAGCATTAAAGAAAAGAAACAAAAACTAAAACAGATTATTCTTGGACTGTATAGTGTTAGTTAAAGGCCCGCTCATTTGTGAAATTACTAATGTTAGGAAAATTAAATAGCACATCTGAGGCAAACATATACACAATTTAAATCAAATCAATACAATTATTTTAAATGACATATTTAGTTAGTTTATAAGCATTGCAGGTAAAAGATAAATACAAACGTTGAAAATGCAGTGATTGTGAATGCAATTAATTTTACAAGTAAAAGATCGGGAGCATTTCTTGAAAATTTTGCAAGTTGAAGATTAAATTAACAGCAATGTTTTCCATGCGTACAAAACCAAAAAGAGAACACTGATGGATCAGAAAAATACTATTAGATGTGAAACATATTATGATATAAATAAATTATACATTAATAATATTGTAAATATAAAAATACATTATAAACATATTATGAATAGTGTCAGATTTTTCGTGATAATGCTAATACTACTTGAATCAAAATAAAAACTTTCCAATTCCAATCGATCTCGTTGTAAGAGAAATTAATCCATCAATGAATAACATTGCAAAAGTGCAGTCCGATTTGCAGTTTAAATCATTTCATGTAAATATAAAACTTTGAACATTCTTTCCAAGCGGCCATGCATCGAGAGTATATTGATTCAAAAGAAAACTGTGTTGCGAACAGTACGCAAAACCTCCATGGTTGAAACTCCATTTCAAACCACACTTCCAATAGTAAATATAGAATTACATTGTAACTAATATGACAAAAAATCATCATTAAGAGCCAAAAAGAAATATACCAACGTGGCAGAGAACCCCACTCCACCAAGGCTTTGCTCAAAGTGTGGAAACAAAATTGAACATGGCGGAACTCCTTACTCCGCCAAGATCTTCAACGAAGTGAAAAATGACTTAAAACACCGAAGTCAACGAGAATCGTGTTCGTGCGATGTAGGAAAGTTGCGCTGCCTTATCCCTCACTAATCCGGGGTCCACCGACTACATTACAAAACCAAACTTGATTTCAGGGAAAATTAGCGATTAATATCATTCCTTAACTACTACAATTAAATAAATAAAGAAATTATGGAGATTATAATATAAAACAAACTTTGATGGTTTTTAATAATAAGACTCATTTGAAACAATGTATTTAATGACAAGCAATCAATTACCACGGGAGTAGACTATTAACAGCTCCCATAACTGAAACATTTGAATTTACACAATGTAGAATACAATCAGGAAGAAAACAAGTACAATATTAAAAAATGCAAAATAATCTCAATTAATGCTAGCAGCACTTTCTTAGGATTACCTCTTGAAACGTAATGCTATTTCCTCCCGATGATACCAGCGTTAGCTAGTACCATTCAAAATATGGCGAATAAATGTGTTGCCAAATAGGTGGTTGCAATATTTATCGCATAAGGCATTGTATGTACAGTGTGAAGAAAAATTTACTAATAATTATATAAAAAGGAACTATGAAAACTGTAGATTTATCTAACATAAACAATTAAGTCCGTACCCAATTGACACGAAACTTCATATTATTTTTTAAAGGTTACGCAATTTCCACATTACCATGCAGAGGTATTTAAAAACCTCAGCAGCTGATGAAGCTAGGTCAAATAAAAAATTACGAGTGCATTACGCTCGCTTAATTCGTGAACATAAGGGATAATCAAGTGCAAGGGGGCGCGAGGGGAATAGATGGAATTTAATAAGCAGTAGCTCCACCAGCTACCTTGCAAGGTCTCTGCGTAAGTAGATTGTATACCGGGCGTCTATACCCGCTCTAGTATGCTCTACCAGTAAGTGTCTCCTGATAGGTTCAAAGAGTGATTTTGCTATCTTCCTGTAAAACTTTTGAATTGTTATTATTATTGAAATGCAGCTCATTTAATTGCATGAAGAATAGGCACTGATACATGTATTTATTTCTATTTTATCACTTGTATTTTACGAGATATTTGAGGTAACTTTGTTTTTTCAAATAGAACTATACATATTTTTTCAGTCTATCATAAAGAGCGTAAAAAGACGAATCCAATGATATACATATTGTCATATGTTAGATAAGGATTTTTTTGAGAAATTTTGATTCTTTTGCGACCAGTTCTTAACGGATATTTTGAATGTAACCGACCGCCACAGAAGGTCACGCAGCGCTCCAGCAGCAAGCGCCCGCTCGGGGAAGGGAAGGGATCTTCGTATTTCAAGATACAAAACATATCCCAAATATTCTGAACGCTCCTATCATATCGAGGTGTCAAAGCTTCCTCGGTTCACCGTAGGAGGGGTCAGAGAGGTAAGAAACGGTCCTACGCCTACGGCGCGGCGCATACGTTGACAGCCTCTCCACGTGTGAAATACGAAGATAGGCTTAGGTCATCTCTCAGGTCAAATGGGAGATAGCTCGATGAAAGACACTAAGAAAAGTTTCTCTTCAATGGAATTATTATTTCATAATTCAATTTTTACGAATTATGTATGGTTTTTATTTACATACAAAGTATGCAAAACGTAAACACCTTCGGTGGCGGTCTGTTACATTCAAAATATTCGTTAAGAACTGGTCGCAAAAGAATCAAAATTTCTCAAAAAAATCCTTATCTAACATATGACAATATGTATATCATTGGATTCGTCTTTTTACGCTCTTTATGATAGACTGAAAAAATATGTATAGTTCCATTTGAAAAAACAAAGTTACCTCAAATATCTCGTAAAATACAAGTGATAAAGTAGAAATAAATACACGTATCAGTTAGCCCTATTTTCTCATGCACTTCCGTGAAAACTGCATTTCAATATCTTCAACCGTTCAAAAGTTACAGGAGGTGCTAAAGTTACGTGACTCAGCCTGTATATTTGCAGTCACAAAATACACGTGGCATGCTAGCGGCAGCAAGGCTGGGTGAGGGTCAGAAGCACCTGGGCGTCGCCCTTATCGTCCTTCCCCCACCTTGACATCTCTTTTAAGTTAATCTATATATCTTTGAAAGACCTAATATGGGGTGTTTACATTGTTTTCTCCGATGGATGGTGGATCATGTGCCTATACTTCCTGAGTGTATGTATTATTTTGCGTTGCGAATAAGTTTTAATATGAAGCTTGAAACAGCAACAGAAGTGCATAAATTAATAACTGAAAAGAATAAACCAACCTACTATGTACAACGTTAACATAATGTGAGGATAAGAGATAATACTAGAGGCAATACTACTCAGAGGGCACTTAACTAACATGAATATTTACTACATGAGTACATTTAAAACATTTAACGAACACGAATATTTGGGTAATACTGGCCTTCTGGCACCTTTACATTGAACTAATTTTTATTATATTATTTACAAGTTGTCGTACATGAGTAAAAACGACATAAAATGAAAATCTATGAAATGAATAAAATGATTAAGGTAGCGTTGGAATGCCCTGCGGTTAAAAAGGTCTGAGTTAGGTCCTGAGTGTGGATCGGAGGCTTCTCTGTACACGGCTACGGCCTCCGCCAACGGAAGGGCCCGAGAGGGTTGCGTTGATTGCCGACGGAGTGAGTCGACAAAGCTTTGGCCTGATTGATTGCAAAGCAGCAACGCAGGACCAATGAAGGGGTTGGACGGCACCCGCCAGTTTCAGATGACGGTGTACCGCCGCCCCAGAGCGAGCGAGTACCACTCCGCGGACTCGACAGCGCTCCTTCGCTCCAGCCCCCCGTCCCCGCCGACTTTTGCCGATAGAGATTGATTGATTGATTTTCGTGTTTCCGGGCGCGTGAACTGCTTTGCTCATTAGTTACGTAAGTGTAGTGCATGTTTTTCTCTCTGGAGATAGCAGTTATCTTCTCCCGCTGGATGGCGCCGACCTACCGTCGGCTAGTGGGGGTTCCCCCTAACCAGGACTCTTCCACCAGCGGGGCACCGCCCCAGCCGGGACAAGCTCTAAGCTCCCGACCGGTCTTCCGGAATATGTGGTAGTGTAGTGCATGATAGTGAAAGTGTGTGTGTGTAAGGAGAGAGGATAGGTCAAGGAAGATCGCGCGCTGTCCGTGGCCCGTTTGGTAGGATTCTGCTCCGGCATTTGCCGAAAGAGAATAAGTATAATTTGGTTAACAGCCTAACTTCGGGCCGTGCAGGGAGGACGCGGGAACCCACAACGCGAGGGTCATCGCCAGGGGAGGCCAGCTAACCAATGAAGGTGACGACAAAGCCTTGGACGGGAAGTTAGCATGGCAGGTGACCAGAACCAATTAGGGAGTGGTGCATCCCTCGTCGGTTTCAGATGACGGAACTCCTCTCATCGGTGTTCGCTGCGACCCCTGACAGACTCCCTCCCTCCCCCGCCGTAAATTCCGAGCCCATCCCGCAGGAGTCTAGCTAGATGGGGAAGTCAATGATGTAAGGACAAACTGACCTAGTCTCCCCGGGATGGGCACCTAGGCGTTAGCGCTCTCCTAAGTGCGTTCTGGATCCCGGCCGAAAGCAGTTACTCCTCCCGGGAACCTCCCAATTCATTGCCAGGGTCATGCCGCCCTACCAGCTCAGAGCTACTAGCTTTCCAGGCCAGTACCAGAGTCTAATTAAGCGCCACTCGAATATTATGGCTATTATGAAAGAACTGTTAAGATTATTATGTAAGAATGCACCAGGAGAAATCCCTTCTCTTTGCCCGGAGTATCGGGCCACTGCCACGACAAAGCCGAGTGCACAAGTGGGGGTCACCCGAACTGAAGTTTGGGTGGCTCGGAGCCCCCAACCCGACTCCTCACTGCCTCCACTCTTGCTCTCTGAGTTTAGTAGTGGCTGCCGTGAACCTATCACGCACTTGTACTTTACCAGGGGGAAATCAACCCGGGGTGGGCACCTAGGCGCTAGCTTCTATCCGCACCCCCGCAGACGTACAACTACTCCTTTGAGCTGGTATCTGGGAACCACCAGAACACAGTTGACCCTCACGGTAAACTCCCCATACAATAGCTGGTTCGGGCCGCCTTGTCAGCTCAGAGCTCCTAGCTATTCAGGCTAGTACCGGAGTCAAAACAATGCTAGTACTCACATGCGCTGGAAACAAGTCCCTCCTCTTTGCCCAGAGTATTGGGCCACTGCCACGACGAAACCGAGATCCCAACAGGGGCCACCCAAACTGAGGTTTGGGCGACTCCGAGCCCCATCCCGTCTCTTCACTCCCGATACCTCGAGGCTAATGACGTATCACCGGAACCTGGGCAACCTGATGGTAGGTATCATTTTCCTGCCAGACATTTTTATGTGGATTCCAGAGATTCAAAGGAATCTCTTTCACCCACTTCTGGGTTTGCTGGGCCACCGACTATCTTCTGTTCGAGCGTAGAATCGAACAACATGTATTATTTGTTATTACAGGTGGACGGTTCTTCAATTGCCGGCCGCTGTGCAAGTCTCTCTTAGGCTTGAGTTTTTGCTAACGGCCAGCTTTGCTTCCGCGGCCACGGCGTCAATGCTCAATTGTTTTCCGACGCTTCTTGTAAAATCCTTGCATAATAGCCCAGTCAAAGTAGACAAAACGAGTGAAAAAAAGTTCCGAAACTTTAAAATTTGTCACGATTGTCTATTGGTACCTAGTGCACATCATACTAAAAATTTTGAAGTATGAGGGAGAGTAGTCCATTTTCCGGGAGATGGCGGTGATCTTCCCCCGCTGGATGAAGAGATCCAGCGCCGACCTACCGTCAAGTGGATTTTCCCCAACTAGGTATTTCTCACCAGATGAACACCTCCCCAGTCTAAGATCCCAGCTGATCTCCTGGCATGTGTGGGTAATGTAGTAAATGTTTACTTATATATATATATATATATATATATATATATATATATATATATGTGTGTGTGTGTGTGTGTGTGTGTGTGTGTCTAAGTAAGTTAGAAAGTAAGGGGTCAGACTAGAACATGGAAGAGGAAGTAAAGATCGTGCGTGCTCGGTGGACTGTTAGAGTACTGCTCCATAATTCGCCTTGTGTTAATAGGAGAAACCACGGAAAACTACCTATCAAAGCAGCCGGCGGCCAGAATTCTCCTCCAGACAGCGTCGAAGCACAAGATTTAAAACTGAGATGTACAGATTCTAGGATTTTGCAAATACCTATAGAGCGCTCCCTTTCGTGCTCTTCGGTGGCGGGTCCGCCAATAAACCCGCCAAATTCGAATAACAGAGATATCCGACAAATATGAATTACTAAAAGGTGTAGGATATTTCAAATAAAATACAGCTAACGCAGAATAATTTTGTTACAAATTGAATTTAACCAATTAGTTTGTTTATTAATAATTAACTATATTTAATGATTGTAAGTAACGTTATTGAAAAAGAAACATTCATTTGAGAAAACAATTCATTCACTTTTTAAGTTGATAACCAGCATATGCAAGCAAACTAATTCTTTGTGTTGTAAACATTTGTCCCAGTTCAATTGCTACGGTCCTGGATTAATACAAAGGGAAACAAAATATAGCAGTTTTTATAAAATTTATTGTTATATATTTAAAACTTCCGACATAACAATTTACATTCTTTATAAAATACACTTTCAACAATTCGAATCACAATCGCATCAATACCTTTAGTTTCGACATTAAGTATCAACAGAACGAAGAAAAATTTCCTGTTATAAAATAGCCAATGCAAGGAGACGCAATGATCCTGGGTAATATTTGGTATATAACACTTTCATGAACCTGTTCTCACTTCTATTTCTGTAGTGACAGATGAAAAGAATGACTTGCGAGGATTTGTTTTAATTTTTCATGGGACCTGTGGAAATCTTAATAGACACGCAGGTGGGGCTGCACTCCTGGGACTGCAGTGATGGACACTCATCAACTAAAATTTTTCCAGTGGTGACCCTGTCCTACAATAAAAAACTCTAGGACTCATAACAAGCTGCACATTCATAGATATCAAAATTTAACCACCCTTACACACTGAATGGACCGAATCATTACACCTCCGTTCCAAGTGACCACAAGTTAAGACTTATTTTCGTATCGTAAATGTTTTCGGTCAAGCATTAATTCTCATTGAACACATAACAAGATGCACTAATACGTAACTAATTTTTCAATACAATTATTTATTGAATAGACCACATCATTACATATATGTCCTAAGTGATCGCACAGCTTATTTCCTTATCACAAACGTTTTCCATTTTGCATCAAATGCAACCTTATAGACCGGGAGCCAGCAAGAAAAACGACGTATGATAAGCTTAAAGCTAAAACGTTTTGAGAAGTTCGCCAGTGTTATGGGGAACAGGGAAACACAAGAATGGCGACCTGTAGGTGTCGGCATTGCGCTGCACAATTTTTTGAATGTGTCAAAAAACACTATGCCATTGGGGAATGAGTACACCGCTAATTCTTGCTGAATATTTTTCGTTAGATAGTCACAGTGTGAAGGAATTATATTCCATAGCGATATGACGTCTCAAACAGAACGCCATATTGAATTCAAAGTGCCATTTTGTCTTGAATTACGATCTCAAAGCTAATTTTTTGGCCTAATGGTAGAAAATTATTTTCATTGTCGAATATGACCACGCCATACCGTTTCGGCGTGTTTTCTTGAGGTTAATTATCTAATTGGGACTTGTGATATTTTGTGAGAGTGAACATTGAACTTAGAATATTTCCACATTAGGTGTTCAACGGAAACTTGTCAAATTTAATTATAATTAGAACAGCGATTCTACCATTCATTCTACCACTTACTCGGAATGTTCAGTGCATCAATGCTTAGCTTTTTGCCAAATGATAAAAATGATAAATCGCTTGTCGCAACTCGCATGATAAATCATAAATGATAACTCGCATGTCAATTGATGAGTTTTCATTGGCTTTATTGTTATATTACTTCTCTTTCTCTTGTTAAAAGTTCATTTTCAACGTTTCCGTCTCCAAATTAAGTTTGCTCCAGTAGTGAAGGAACTTCGACCTCTGCGAAATGTCTGTCGTAAATAGCATGCAGCAGAAGTGTTCTTTCCTAATACAGCAAGACAGATATTTCGAATTATAAAATTACCACAACCAGAATTTGAAAATGATACGATTCTTTTACACGTTGTTCCAAAACATGTGGTTTACAGCTCCTATCAAGTTTGAAATTTGAGGCCAAAATAAAGATTGCACGTGGTAGGAAATCATCGTATAGTAAACCGTTGATGTTAACCGACTAAATCGTGTTAACTCTTACTTATGCCTCCAAAAAGCTCAAATTCTAAAACTCACCTCTTTCGATCCATGGGGAATCTGAAGAAAGAAAATGGTTTGTCGACTAGACAACCGTAACGATTGTTCCACCACAGTGCAGCGTAGTATGGACTATGTTAGCAAATGAGCAGCAACAGGACGATATGCCCACGATGGCGACCAGAAGCGACTGAGCAGATCTAAGCTCCTGAGGCGGAGAAGGAAGACCTGAGGTGGCCTTCGGACACGGCGACAGAGCGCAGCATTATCGGACAAGAAACGAATTCATAAGGAAAGATAGGAAGTTGTGCGTTCTTTTACTCACCCATGGTTGGTTGGTTGGTTAGTGATTTCGGGCGCACCAACAGCTTAGGCCATTAGTCCCGTAAGTGTAGTGCGTGTTTTTGCTCGGGAGATGGCGGTGATCTTCCCCCGCTGGATGGCGAGATTCGGCGCCGACCTACCGTCGGCTAGCGGGGTTTCCTCCTAACCAGAACTCTCCCACCAGCGGGGCACCGCCCCAGCCGGGACAAGCTCTAAGCTCCCGACCGTTCTCCCGGAATATGTGGCAGTGTTGTGCATGTTAGTGTAAGCGTGTGTGTAAGGGGAGAGGATAGGGCAGGGAGGAGGAAAGAAAGATCGCGCGAGGTCCGTGGCCCGTTCGTTAGGGTACTGCTCTGGCATTTGCCTGTTGTTGATCGGAGTAA
Organism: Teleogryllus occipitalis; assembly: GCA_011170035.1. Lineage (NCBI taxonomy): Eukaryota > Metazoa > Arthropoda > Insecta > Orthoptera > Gryllidae > Teleogryllus > Teleogryllus occipitalis. Next base: position 41,720 of record BLKR01004772.1, on the reverse strand, counting down.
CCTCGGAAAACTGCCGATAAGAGCAGCCGGCCGCTAGAATTCTCCTCCAGACAGCGACTGAATTCGACCTAGGTGAAAAGCTAGTGTCGAAAATCCTGCCGCCGTCCGGACTCGAACCTAGAATCTCCCGGTCAGAGGCGCTGCAGTGACATCATATTCATCCATAGTCAAAGGGCGCATAATCCCCATCGATTTCCAAATATGCGAGAAAGGCGGCCGAATTAAATAAAATCCAAATAGTACAGAATCAATTCCTTTGCACCATCACCAATGCACCCTGGTTCATTTCCAACCACCAATTACATAATTAATTCAACCTCGATCCCATCATTCACCACATTGCCTACTTATCCCATAACTTCTTCAATATTCACCAAATTCAAAATTTATCTTCACCCTCTGTAAAAACCCCACTCACTCTACTCGTATCAAAAATAAATACTTATTTGATTGATTTTGTAAATTGTTATCAGTTCTAGAATAGAATTTATGAGGTGCCATCATGGTTTCCTCAACCTTTCTATTAGTTTTAAGGTAGGTTAATATGTCTTCAGTAAGCCATCACTACATATGTGTAGTTCAATAAACTGATATGTGTATGAAAAATCAAGTAATAAAAATATTTTTTTTAAAAAAGCAGCCGAATTGACCACATCCACTCGGCGAGTGTTAGTTGTTAGCTAACTTAACCTAGGATTAGGCGCTTAGGGTGCCCGAGTCTCACCAGTGCTGCACTTTTAAATTTTTTATACTTTAGTACTTTTAGATTTATATTATTTCGAGCTTCTCAATACCTTTCGAGGAAAGTGTTATGCTCTTTGTTATCCGACCATCTTTCATCCGATTCCTATCCCGAGAAGTTTCGTCGCAAAGGAAATGTGACGCGACGTAGGGTAATCGAGTCATTCCGCGCCTCCTTTCGTTTCTGCTCTTTGCCAAGCAGTTGATGATCCAGAAGCACACATGAAGCCATTTTTCCTCCAACCGCACACTATGTTAAAATGTTATTTAGGTTCTTTTTTTACTCTTCTATATTTATATTATTTTAAATTTGTGCATTTATTTCATTTCACTGTTCTGAGTATCGGTAGTTTTTCAGTTTGTTTCTGTTTATTGAAAAAAATATTTCTGTAAAATATACATTAACTATTTTTAAGTTGACCAAAATATTTTTATTACGGTAATATATTTATCATATATCCTATATTATTATTACATTGTAAAATATTTGCATTATATTATTTTTATATTATTATTATTATTATTATTATTATTATTACTATACATTTTTAGGCAATACGTGTTTCTTACCATACGTGATAAAAAAAAACATTCTGTTCGATGTGTGAGGCTGCATGTCCATTAAACACACGAAATAGATTTGTAAAGTTTGTTTAAAACAAGAAAATTCATAGAAATTAGTAAATTACTCGTTCTTGTTTCTCTTTATATGAACTTTAAAATAAACACGTATATAGTTAAGAAATGAAAGAGCTTCAGTTTTCTTGATTTTTTTACAGTGGGGTGACTAATCCAATGTCAGCGCCCTAATTCTTTACGAAACATGGCGCGCCTATTGCCGAGTTAACCCAATTGTCTTATCGCTTTCCGCCTTTCGGATGGCATACAATGCATTTCACGCGTGCTCTGTTCAAGCTTTTGCTTTATTTGTGGTCCTCATAAAGTATTTGCAAAAATACACTCCAGACCCCTCCGAGACACTTTCTGGGAACCTCTCTGCAAAAAACTATCACGCGGAATTAGTGGTATGCTGCGACGGAATATCAAACAAACTGTGATCTTCTGAATAATCTGATATTACCCACGATTTATCTGGGAGTATATTTCAAATGTGTATGAGTAAGGAACACAAACACACTATTCGTTCTCAATATACACTGAACATCACAAAATATATCGTGGTAACTGTAACCTGTTAACGTCCGTTTGATAAATCAATACTGAGAGCTGGAAAGTCGGGGCAAAAATACATTTTCAAAGAACTCCGGTAGGCAAAAGAAATAATATCACGAAACAATATACAATACTGCCTCTTTCAACAACATTATTTATATAATTGAGAGTGATCATTAAACTTAGTCTTTAAGAGTACAAGCACCTTTTTAGAAGGCATCCTCTATTGTACTCTTTTTTTTTCAATAGTGTTATCTTTTGTACTATATTTTCGTAATTTCTATAAAGGTTTTTAACGATAATAACTAACATAACTTCTTACAAATAAATAAATATTTTTTTCAAATAAGTATTTCATTGTTTGTTTCACCACCCACTTCACTAATATTAACATTTCTTAATCCTTCCTACCTGTGAAATAAAAATAATAAAAATAATATAAATAATGAACATTGTTTCAAAAGATTTAATTGAAAATTTAATATAAAATCTAAAAAGCTAACAAAATACGATATATAAAATCTACGAACATTCACGCTATTTTAAAAGGTGCCAATGAGAATTACTAGGAAGCTTACTTGAGATCACAGAAATCAGAGAATTAAGAATTATTATTGTAAATACTCGTACATCAGAATCATAAAATGTAAAATCACACTGTTCCTGACAAGACACAAATATACTTATTTTGTATCCTGACGATCTGGACTGATGTCACTGTAGTGCATCTGACCGAGAGATCCTAAGTTCGAGTCCCGACGATGGCAGGATTTTCGACGCTAGCTCGTCAGACAGGACGAATTCAGTCGCTGTCTGAAGGAGAATTCTGGCGTCCTGCTGATATGACTGTTAGTTTTTCGTGGTTTCTCAGAACAGCAGCACGCGAATGCCGGAGCAGTAAGCTGACAAACGGGCCTCGGATCGAGCGCGATCTTTTCTTTCCATTCCTTGTCCTAACTTCACCTCTTACACCCCCCCCCACAGATACTAATGTGCACTACACTACCACACATGCCGGGAGACCGACCGGTAGCTAAGAGTTTGACCCGGCAGGAGCGGGGCCCCGCTGGTGGAGATATGTGGTTGAGGAAACCCCGCTAGCCGAAGGTAGGTTGGCGCCGGATCTTACCATCCAGCAGAGGAAGATCACCGCTTCCTCCTGAGAAAAAAGCCATGCACTACACCTACGGGAATAATGACCTTAGCTCTCGTCGCGCTCGGTATCACTAACAATCAATCAATCAATCAATCTTGACGATCTGGTAACCATAACCAAGGCTTCTGTTTGCCCTCACTACCAAAGAGAGGAGGAGGGAGGCCGTGTGAAGGGTGTCTTTTCCTAAGTTACAATTGAGATTGGTAATTGCCGTATTGAATTGACATTACGGCTACATCTACTACTATTGCAATTCCTTTTTACATTCTCGCTCTTACATATGCAAGAAGAGAAAGTATTGTAATCGTCCTTCGGAAAACGATGAATTTTCCACAGAAAACCCCATTTGGTCATTCATTAGACGAAGCACTGTACATATATTAACCTAATTAATATACCCCTATATTAACTTATTTTTAATTCAATAATATTTTAAATATCTGTACTTTTAATAAAATATATTTCTACATATTTCTTTCCAGAGAATTTTCAACGTACTGATAAAATGTTTCCATATGTTTTTACTTAAGTTCAAGTACCTCTTACTAGTATTCTTACCATTCAGTTGAAAACGAATCTACAAACATTTAACTATAACTATTCAATGTTTTTCAAAAATGTATTTATCTAATTAATATTAACCTATATTTAGCTAATATTAATCTAAATTAACCGAATATTAACTTAAAATAAACTAATATTAACCTAAATTAACTTAATATTAACCTACCACCGAAAACTACCACCGCGTGAACGTATTTATTTTGTTGTTAACAACTTGAAAGAAAAAGTTAATAATGGCGTTAAAAATGTTAATGTAATGGTTTAACGATTAGAATTAAGAAATCTCAAATTCTTATTACGTTATCTGACGTACCATTACTGGCCTCTGGCAGAATAAATGAACCAATCTGCTCTTAGCGACACGCGAAAAATAATGATCTTGATGCATTTACCAACATATTATTTAAATTATTTATTTTCCACATTAGCGTTGTGTTGATCTTTTCCAAAATTTGCAAGGATACTGTTGTGATCCTATATCCCAACTATTCATTCCTACTTTTTGTTCTTTCGATGTTGGTTATATATCATTGAATTCACCTTTTATTAGAATAAAGTTGCACACTAATTGCATAATGTATATTACGAAGCTGAATTTAATACATAATCATGTAATACATAAATAAAAATTAGTAGACCGAAATGAATGTGCCAAAGAGTTGTCTTGTTGTATATGCATATTTTTATTTACTTATAGATATATTCTTTGTTTAAATGGTACTAACGAGGTTGAAACCCGGTGACTGCACCAGACTGTAATATCATGTTCTAGTTACAGCATATTTTTGCGAAAAGGTTTTGAAGAATACAAAGACATGGAAAATTTGTATTTAAAGACATGTGTTCACAGGTGAATAGAAAGGAATGAAGTTCGAGTTAGCAAGAACTTAAGGGGACTACAATTCCAATTAGCCAGGTTTATTTCCAAGGTGTTGAAAATGCTTTCCATATGTCAAAACGTTCATTTCCTTTAAATATTTCCAGAAGCAATGACACCAAGACTAACTGGAAATTTGCTTTCGACTATCTTCTTTAAAGCGAAAAGAATCAATCCGCGAGGAATATTTTATCCAATGTTTGCAGAACGAACTTTCACATTAGTACGTAATTGTAAATCATTGTAATTCCCTTGAAAATTGTATTTGAATACTGAAAAACACATCAATTGTCTATCTTTTCACAGAGTTGATCGCGCTCTAAAAATGTTTACTATTATAGAATATATGTTTGCATATTTCATTGGATTATTTTCCTCGATATTGTAAAAGAAGAATCTTAATACAGTATAATGTTGAATTGTCCAATTACTTCGCATTGTATCATATGGAAACAACTTTGGAAACGGGAATATCATTGCTAGGAAGCAAAACAAGAATACCATAAGAAAATAACCGAGATGAATACTTTAGGGAAAGAATTGAAAGGCTCAGAGCAATCACTCAAGCCCCATGGTTCGTTTCAAATCTTCAGTTGCACAAAGAACTAAATATTCCGTACATCATCCCGTTCATTACCAAGATCTCCAAAAAATTCTACTCATACATCAACCAAAACGACCGCCTATCCCATTTCAACCTCGCTCAAATCCCAGATTCCCGTACTAGAATTAAAAATAGGTTCCCAATTCAAGCTTTCTTGAACATGCAGTCAGAGTTTGATAATAAGTAAGGCGCTTCATGGGCTCCCTTATCCTAAGTAGTTAGTTTTAGAATTAAGTTAATTTTTAAGGTTAATTTAAGCCACCAAAATACATATGTAAAAGTACTATAGTACTGATCTATGTAAATTCAAGACCAATAAAAAGAATATGAAATGAAATATGAAATTGAAAGGCAATACAATTACTGAATTAATTTTTTACTTACAAATCACGACCCTAATTATCATAGCATTATTCAACCATGCTGAATGTTGACGACTTGGCAGACATTGTCAATAAATTTGGGTGGATCAATGACTCACCAAGGTATACACCAGTGATGTTGTTTAAACGTTGCATTGAAATAAAGTTTAAATAAAAAATGATTTTCGTTCATAATACAAACGCATCGCAAGAAAAGAAAATGTATTCACAATGTTAATAAATTTGAACAAATTACCGTATCTTGTCTCTTACTCTCTACGATGCACTTACTCTATTACTATTCTACCAAATCTAGTATTCACTGAATTAAATATTACATTTCCAGCTCAAATCTAACAATTTTCGGCTCTTACTTACGTAATTAACTGGTTTATGTCACAATTTTAATGTCAATAATCGATTATGAAATTTAGTTATGTAGAGGAGCGGATTCGTTAAGCATTTTAAGGGCAGTAAATTTCAGTTCGAACCTTCTATAAATATTTTTAAAATGTTTAATTATCTTGAAATAAAATACAACGTTCTATTATATTCAAATGGAAACGCTCTTTGAATTCATCTCGTTCGTTCAAAAATAATTCTGAATGACAAAACTTTCGAACAAGTACACACATTTAATTATCTGGGCTGTTATATTTCCTTCTTAAATGAAGAACAAAAGTTATACAAATTCCAAGAGATTTGTGAAACCATTAAAAGGATTTAATAAAACAAAGTAAGAAGAGGCCCAATAAAGATTTTATAAATCTATGACAGTACCAGTCTTGAAGCACGGAAGTGAGAATTGGACAATGAACAGAGTAGAGAAATAGAGAGTTAAATCATCAGAAATGAGCTTCTTGAGAAGTGTAGCAGGACATACTCTGTCAGTTCATGTTCCAAGTGAGGAGATAAGATCCACCCAAAAATATTTAACATTAATGACACAATTAAAGAACACGAATGTGCGAATCATATTAACAGAATTGAAACCTCAATATTAACAAAAATAGTATATAACTACAAACCCTTTGCAAATTGGGATGTGTGACGCCCAAGAAGAAGAAGAAGGTGTGATGACCTCTGAGTTGGAACAGGCCTTCAGTGGCTAATCATGAAGTAGAATCCACTTCAAAGTTTATAATTCAAGGCTAACAATCTTGTCTGAACAACGGATACAGCCAAAAAGGCTGTTCCTCATAGCGTGTAAAGACACGTTAATCTCCCCGGAATAAATATGACTGGGCATCGGAGAATATCGTGTAGCGTGGTCCGAGAGGGCCGATATTCGGGGACCAATAATCTAAATTCATGATAAATCGTCAGAAAAAAATAAATGATATGCGTAATTGACTTTCCCCGCGCTCAGGACATATTTGGCGACCACCTGCATGACATGGTTCGACCCGCGTGTCGCCATTCTCCCACCTATCAGTCGCAGCCGCTTGGTTTTGCTAAGGCTGCATACTTAATAATTTTGCATTTTGCGAGCGAGTCTACTTCTATGGGCAATAGTTCCGTAAGATTGATTTATTGATTAGTGATTCCGAGCATGTCAACTGCTAAATTCACGTATCGTGCATGTTATGTCCTCAGGAGGTGGCGGTGATATTCTCCCCGCTAGATGATGAGATCCAGCGCCGATGCAGCATCACCCCCCATACGTTTCTCTCCCAAACGTCATATACAGTTCTTACTGTTTTTTGACTAAATATCTAAATACCTGGCAACCTGGGTTTTCCCCAACCAGGCATCTCCCATCAGCAGGGCACAGCCCCAGTCGGAACAAGATTCAACTGATGTTACTGCAGCGCCTCTAACCGGGAGGTCCTAGGTTCGAGTCCTGGCGGCGGCAGGACTTTCGACACTAGCTTTTCAGGTAGGTCGAATTCAGTTGCTGTCTGGAGGAGAATTCTAGCGGCCGGCTGCTCTGATCGGTAGTTTTCCGTGGTTTATCCGATCAACACCAGGTGAATGCCGGAGCAGTACCCTAACAAACGGGCCACGGACCGCGCGCGATCTGTCCTTCCTCTTCCTTGTCCTATCCTCTCTCATTACACACACACACACACACACACACACTAACACGCACTACACTGCCACATATTCCGGGAGACCAGTCGGGAGCTTAGAGCTTGTCCCCGCTGGTGGGAGAGTCCTGGTTAACTAACCTAACCAACTTCTCAAAACGTTTTAGCTTTGAGCTTATCATACGTCGTTTTTCTTGCTGGCTCCCGGTCTATAAGGTTGCATTTGATGCAAAATGGAAAACGTTTGTGATAAGGAAATAAGCCGTGTGGTCACTTAGGACATATATGTAATGATGTGGTCTAGTATCCAATGCATAATTGTATTGAAAAATTAGTTACGTATTAGTGCAGCTTGTTATGTGTTCAATGAGAATTAATGCTTTACCGAAAACGATACGAAACCCCACTAGCCGACGGTAGGTTGGTGCCGGATCTCGCCATCCAGCAGAGGAAGATCACCGCCGTCTCCCGAGGGAAAAAAAGGTGCACTTCACTAACGGGAGTAATGACCAAAGCAGTTGACGCGCCCGGAAACACGAAAAAATCAATCAATGAATCAATCGGAAGAAGATCTACCGTCCCGACCAGTTTCCTGGCGTGAGTGGTAAAGTAGTGCATGTAAAGGCAAGGGGATGTAAGAATGGGGGGAGGATAGAACAAAGAAGGGGAAGGAAAGATCGCGCGCGTTCCGTGTCCCGTTTGTTAGGGTACGTCTCCTGCAGTCCCCTGATTTTGATTTCATAAATCACGGAAAACTACCGATCAGAGCAGCCAGCCGTTAGATTTCTTCTCCACACAGCGACAACTCGACCTACCTATCTAGCTAGTGCCAAAAATTCTGGCACCGTCGGGTCTCAAACATAGGACCTTCCTTAAGTGTAGTGTATGCTTTGTAAAGGAAGGTGGCGGTGTTCTTCTCACGCTGAATGGCATGGAGGAGAAATGTCGGCTTGCGGGATTTTCCCCAACCAGGTGTTTCAAATCAGAGGGCACCGCCACAGTCGGGACCATCTCTAAGTTCCCGTCTCCTCACCCGACATGTATCACAGTGCAAGTAAGTGCGTGTATAAGTAGCGTGTGAGGTTAGCCCAAGGAAGAGGAAGGAGTGATCGTGGCCCATTTTTAGGGTTCTGCTATGACATTCGCCTGGTGTTGATCGAAGAAACCACGTAAAACTACCGATCAGAGCAGCCGTTCGCTACAATTCTCTAGACAGCGACTGAATTCAACCTAGCTACTTAGCTCGAGTTTAAATTCCTTCCGCCTTCGGGACTCAAATTCCAGAACCTCCCGGTCAGAGAGTTTGCAATTTGCATGTTATGGCTAAATCCTTCAATATCCATATAGATAGCTATTTCACCTTTGACTGCCTGGCTGACCGTCGCCGTCGCTTGAATGCTCCCACTCACACAAGTACATAGTTTTTGGAAAGCAGTCTCATGGGGCTTCAGAAAGTGACACCTCCATCTGCAGCTCCCTCTCTGAGCACCTCAGCTGTCGCGACGTCACCTTTACGCTGAAGGGGGCGAGAGACTACCTCACCGTACTCCGTGCTCTGATTGGTCCTATTGATTCAGTCATGTCATTGCTGCTGTTTCTATTCTGTACCATGCACTCTGCTATTGTGTTCACTGCACTCGCATTTGGCACACGCGCTCTGTGGTCAGTTTATACATCGCGTTGGAACGGCTTTAATTCCATTAATTAATTATGACTGCAGGCTTCGCATCGACTTCCCCATATCGACACGTATGTCGTCTCTCGCACTCCCGCCTCCAATTTATAACGCTGTCCGTCCATCACACCCCTTCAGCCAGGAATCGTCTTCTGATGTACGAGTGAATTTTAGACTACAACGATGCGGCATCTGCAGACTCATTGAATATTTTTATACCGTCGTCGGTTGGTGCGAAGCTTGGACATTGCGCCCGCGGACTCACATATCCTTAGATCAGTGTTAAACGCCTGGGCACTGCATCCACATCGCTTCCTGTCAGTGTTCTATCACCACGGTGTGTATCCTACTTGTACGAAGATTTTCAACACATATTCTACTGCCGTATAGAAGTAATTCTTATTCAGGAAAGCCATTAAATAATGGCTCCCCTCCTCTTTCCCCGTAACGTGATACCTCACTCTTGAGCACTGGTCTTATTCGCGTTCGTCGAGCGGCTTAATGGCAGGTGAATTTTGGAAAGGCGGTGGTTGACAAGTTCCTCTCCTGCAGGGACAAAAGGTGCTGTAGACAATGAGAGCTTCAGAAAGACGACGCTTTGAGACTGAGGAGCGGACGGCGACACTGTTCCAGCTGTGTCTTTGAATCTGTCACACTTTCACTTTAATTACCAAAAAACCTTCATTCTCTACAGATGTATTTTGTTTCTATAACAATTTCTGTTTTCTGCACTTCGCTTGATTTACAAAAATTTTAATTTACAAAATCACTTATTTAAAATGGGGGTTTTAAATTACTTAATATTGACAGTTTTGGGTAAGAAGGACGTATAAACTGCTCTGACGTAGGATTTCTGCTGTACAAAGCTCACTGTTGCTCCTAAATATTTTGAAATGAGAATTTGTCGCATGAAAATATATTTTATCTTTTTGTTTTGAGAATATACAATTTTCCGGTTAATCAACAATATTTTCCTATCGCAGTTTTGAATGATCCTTATTTTGGAGTCATGAGTAATAATTTGATCTGTTACCATCTTATTGTCTCTTCCTGAAACTCTTCATCTGTCATTCCCATCTATATATTTCCTTTTATCCCTTTGCCTCTGCCTTTTTTAATCTTTCGAGTCTCTAGATCTGCATCTACGTAGCTACTTCTTAATCTCAACTTCTCCATCACCCACACTCCATAACACTTATCTTTTCTCCCTAACTCATTTGTCGTATCTCCTTCACCTCTCTGTCTTTCATTCTCTTCCACGTGCAAAACAATGCACATTTCCCCCTCGTATCCGTACACAAAGAGCCTGGCATTGGGACAGGCGCCTTTTTGCTCCCGTCATCTTCCCATCTTCCTCTCATGATGGCGCTCTCGCTCGCTCACCTTTCTCATTCTGGGACTTGCCGAAGCCTGCGCTAATTCCCGCTATTATTTCCCAGTCACGTAGACGCCGCTCTCACTGATCTCTTGTGTTCTAATCGTTAAACTGCTCGTCGTAAATGGGGAGAGCGTAACACGAGAAGACACGGGCGCCCGCGCTGAGAGAATGCTGCTACTCTCTTGGAGAAGGGAACAACTTGCCAGCGCACCATAGGAAGCCTCACTGTGGGCGCGTCAAGTGCAAAGGCTGATTCCCAGAAGCAATTAGCCAGTTGGAATATCTCGCACGCCGTTTGCTGTTTTTGTGGAACCCTATCCATGCACGAAAATGCGTTGAAACTGGTTTCTTGTACTGCAATGGGTATAAAGAGCATAGAAACGTACTTTCCGTTTGTGTGTCGAAGAGTGCCATTCTCTAAGTCTGCATTAGTGTCTAGGTTTTCTGGTTGTATTTGGTTAGAGGACGAGTCTATTACCCGGGTATTGGGATGGGATTGTGAATGAAGACAGTGCGTGGTCTTAATCTGATCGGTTGTTTAAGGCACTGCTCCTGGCATCTCCGTGGAATGATGGACGAAAATAAGACAAACACCATCTTTTTCAACCTCTTCTTGAGACCAACGACATTCGAATTCCGCAATTGAGAACACAATCAATTCAAAAGAAGGTGAAAGGGAGAAGGAATAAGAGGTGAAGAATAACGAAACAAAAGGAAGAGGAAAGATGAAAAGGAGAAGAGGAAGAAGTGAAGAAAAAATTAGAAGAAAAGGAGAATATCAAGGAGTAGGACTACACAAGGAGAAATACTAGAACAAGAAGGACCAGTACAAGGAGAAGGTCTAGAACAAGGAGAAGGACTAGAACAAGGAGAAGGAATAGGTCAAGGAAAGTGCGCAAGCCAAGGAAAATGGGAAGAGCACGGAAAATAGCGAGGAGAAAGATTAGAACAAGGGGAAAAACTAGACCAAGGAGGACTAGCACCAAGAGAAGAACTATAGCACGAATACAGATACGAGTAGGGATAACGATAACGACAAGGGATAAGAGAAGAGCAAGGGTAAAGATAAGAGCAAGGCGAAAGATAAGAGCAAAGACAAATATTAGAGCAAAAATAATGGAACAAAAAGAAAGAAAATAGCAAGAACAAGAAAAAGAGTAAAATAAAAGGAAAGTGCAAGAAGTATGAATCTAACGTGAGTGAAAGGGATGCGAACTGATGTCACAAAATGAGCATGATCTGGAAGTCTAGATGACACAGAATGCGAGCAAAGCAGAAAAAATGAATTCACTAATATAACAGATAGTTTCGTGAAATGTACAACAGCTAGTGAAATACATTGGAAAACCAGGGGTCTCTACTTACATTCAAAATGCAAGAAAAGCTTCTTATACCAGACGATCAAGATGGTTTATTTACGAAAGTAAAGTATGTTTTCAAATAGATAATAGTTATTTACGAAACAATTTTACTAAGATGTTATGATAAGAATATTCTTTTTGTAAAAATTTCGATGATTTGTATTGTTCGCAACAGTTGTTGCACTGAGACAACTCAATCAATACGTAGGACCTAAAAATGTCTTTTGCGGTTTAAAAGACCCACAAAATTAAAACATCCTCACTTCTTACATTACAATACACTTATAAAAGTACATGAGAAAGTAAAATTGTTTATTTTATTTTTTATTTATTTACGTCAAAACCAGTTAAAAAACTGTGTATGACGTGCTATGAGGGGAAGCGAATATGCACATTTTCAAAATTCTGTTATCCCTACACTAAGCCATATACTACTTGAATTTTGATGAAAAAAACGCTCCCATGTAATAAAATCTATTTCCAAGGATAAATCAGCAATAAATTTTGGGCTCTTATCCAGCATGTCCTTCGTCAAGGAATAATACTTCCTGACGTGACAACATGGAGACGATAATTTGAATAACTATATTTCCTACTGAATTCTAGATAACGTGCACAGATAATGAAGTTACATTTATTTCCAGATGCAAAACAAGATTAAAATTAATGTTACTTTCCTTGTGATGCTCAGTATAGTATCTAATTGTATAGAAACAGTTATGCAGCAGAAACGATTTCACTTGGGATTTAAACTCTTCTATCGAACTTAATCGTTTACTGTCATCTGGCAAAGAGTTCTAAAATAACGTACATATATTGAATGTGAATTTTTTGTAATGAGCTGTTGATATTGTCATCTGATGAATATGATTTCTACGTTGAGTGTTATAGCCGCGTCAGTATGAAAGCGGCGTTTTCTGAAAATATATTCCCGCCCTTAAGCAAATCATTTTTGACAAAAACCATTGATTCGTAAATCAACAAACAAGGCAAAGGTAAAATTCCTAGTTTAATAAAGAGAGGCTTACAAGAATCATGTGGGTGGGATTTGGTTATTATTCGTACAATTATTTTTTGTAATCGAAAAGTCTGTGAGCTATAAGATGTATTTCCACAGTTTGGTTATGTTAAATAGTTCCCGCCGCTGTTGCATAAAGCACCACGGCAGTAACTACTTAAAAAGTTATCCTTCAAACATACATGTTAACGAGATATTTGAGCAAGATTATTAAGAATTATATTATTAAGAAACCTTCTGAATATACTGAGTGTCCAGAAGTAAACTTAAAATAACACTTCAAAGAATATTTATACAACACTTTATATAATATTTGTCGTGTCACTTTACGTAATATTTGTCAAAACTGACTTATTTAACAGTGGGATCATATTCTCATGCAATACTGTTATTTATAATTACAAGACATGTCGTAGAAATCATGTTAATCAAGGGTTAGAATCAACAGTTCACTACACGACAGCCACATAACTTACAGGTACGTTACTTTACAAGGCATTGACAAATGACATTAAACAATTAAATTCGGTACACAAATTTAAAAGTAAGTCTTTTCTGCTGCTCCTAGAGATTACAATGATCATGAAAAAGAAGAGAAATGCTTATTTTAACAAAACAATGATATATAATGAATTAGTTTACATTAATCCCGTATAATTGAAAAAAAATACTTAATAATCTTTTAACAAGTAATGTACTTCAGCTTCCGGGTCAATGACTCCCATCTCGATTAGGTTTGTGTCCTGTTTTCCTGATCCATTGAGCAAATGCTGAGACGGCCATGTTTTTGCTTCTGGACATAAATGTAACTTCACAATGCAAGCGTTTTGTTGAGCTCTCCTTTTCCTTATAGTGGTAAGAGTAGAGCTGAGGGTGAGTTACTGTTTTGTTAGTAATACAGAAAACTCAAATCTGCAGTTCGTTTACCATTGCAAAAACTTTTTCTATAATTCGGGAACAAAAATGTCTAGTTTTTCAAATGTTGCTAATTTCGCGCTTTTATAATTTTATTATTATTACTAGCTGAAGTACCCGGCGTTGCTCGGGCATTTATTACAGTAAATTATTATACAGGAAGAGGAATTCAATCTTTTCATGCCCTGCGACGGGACCTATCTTTATATCTTCCATTGTATCCCTTCTCCGCCCTACTCCCTGCCATGCTCTCCCCTGCCACGCCACGATAGCTGTCTTCTCTTGACTCCCATTTGCAAATTTCCAGATTACCTCGCTCACTTTTCCACAAATAATGACATTTTTCTTATTTGAAGTTCCAGCTTCTAAACATTCACTTTATAACTAAAAGCAATAAACAAATCTAAACTACAAAATAAAATACTTGTACTCACATATAACATTTCTGTGGAGTTTTATATGTTCCAACACTATCAAAACTGTCACGTTGTAAAACTTATCCTATTTTTATATTTTTTCTTCTATTGTATTCATAAAAAAGTTTAGAAATTGATATGTCAAATCGTGACCTTGAAGGTGCTTACTGTTTTAAGCTGAGTATAATATGCGCAAGTTCATGCACGGGTACCGGAGATCCGGAGTAATAGTTATAGATGTCGTAACGTAATTGATGATTCATAATCATAAAAATAAATGAAAATACTTGTATCTATTCTGAAACATAATTACCAGTTTTTATAATTCTAAAGAAGACAAAAATATAAATGTGTAATGTCCTGTGTGATAGTAACACGTAGTATAAAACTTATTTGTTCAGGTAAATCAATTTATCATACGACTGATACAATAGAAAACTAATGATCCACCAACATTATATTATGTGTAAATAATAAATTGATGAAGCACTGAGCCACATAACAAAACAATATTAGCATCATTATTTTATCTCAAGTGATAGAGATTGTGGATCCTGAAATATGAATAATAGAAACCAAAGGCTCTTAGATATTATTTGTTTAGACAAAAATATTTTTAGACCAATAAAGTTTTGCTTATTTTTTTACAAATAAATGAATGAACTCTTTCATTGGGAGCAATTGATATGCAAAACAACTTTACCGATTAGTCTTAATATGTAAATGATCATTCCTAAATTACATACCACTGCACAGAAATTCATCCCATATTGAAGAAAAACTTTTACTGGGTTTACAAAATCATAAATTACTTTCCATTTTTACAATTTGTGCAGGAGAGCTGAATAGAAACCAGATTTATTGGTTTGCTCAGACAAACTTTTTGTTAGATAAATTAATTTCTGCCTATTTTTTATAGAAAAGTATGGATGAATTCAATTATTGGGAGCAATTGATATGCAAAACTAAAGCACATATTAGTCTTAATAAATAAATGATCATTCTATAATTATCATCCACTGCACTGAACTTCTTCACATATAGAAGAAAAAAGTACAACAGCAATTGATATGCAAACAACTCTACAGATTAGTCTTAATATGTAAATGGCCATTCCGAAAATACATACCACTGCACAAAACTCCTTCAAATGTTGAAGAAAAACTTTTACTGGGTGGACTGAATACAAATAAACATTTTCCACTGTACCAATTTTAACGTGAGAGCTGAATAATAGAAACCAAGAGCTCCCAGATTTATATATTTGCTCAGACAAACTTTTTTAGATAAATTAAGTTTTTCTTATATTTTATGGAACAATATGGATGAAATCATTTATTGGCAGACATTGATATGCAAAACAATAGCGCAGATTAGTCCTAATATGTAAATGAAGTTATCGAAGAAAAACTTTTACTGGGTGCGCCAGTAAGTTCAATTTTACCAATATGAACATTAATACTGAAAAATAGAAACAAAGGACACCCAGATTTGCTTAGACAAAATATTTTTAGATAAATTAATTTTTTCCAATTATTTATTGAAAAATATATATGAATTCATTCATTCATTCATTCATTAGGAGCCAGTGACATGCAAAACAACTGCACATATTAGTCTTAATATTGTAATGACCATTGCTTAATTACCAACCACTGCACTAAATTTCTTCGCATGTAGAAGAAAAAAGCACAACTGCAATTAATATGGCAAACAACTGTACAGATTAGTCTTAATATGTAAATGATCATTCCTAAATTACACACCACTGTTCAAACTGCCTTCGCATATTGATGAAAACACTTTACTGAATGGACTGAAAACATTTACACATTTTCCATTTTACCATTTTGAACCTAAGAACTGTGTAAATAGTCAAATTGAGAGTTCTAATGAACAGCTGCCCTACTACTTGGAGAATTATTCAAATTTCTCTCCTTCTTGCAGTATTGTTTTCAATGGGGCGAGTAAGTACTTCAGCAAGTCGGTCTTCCCTCTGAGTAACCGATTCAAAATTTTAGTAGACTGCCCATTTCTTGGCATTTGTAATATGTTTTGACAATTGTGACAGTCGTTTAGTCAAACAATTCAGTTGTCACAAGTTTATGTAAAAGAAGACGTTTAGATTGTATACGATATGTGTATATTGTACATTGTACATTACTGTATATTCTGTACTGTATATTATTGTACTTTTTATTCTCTCAACCTACCTCAATTATTAAACACTTTCAAACTCACAATGATTTCTTGCCACTTAGTATATAACACGGACAAAGAGCAATACATTAACATTGACATTATTTACCACTTCAGTTACGCCTTTCTTTCAAATATTCACACAGGGACATTACATAACCTTATTCAAACTCTAATGAATTTCTCAATAATTCTGGACATTGATGAAATCAGTAGTAGATCTCAGACGTCATCCTCTGGTGGCGCACAGCTAAACTATTGACGTTGATGCACTCTTGAATATGTTATGTAAGGCTAGGCGAAAAATGTCCAGAAAAGTAATTACTTTGATAATGTATTACCGTTTATGTTTGTAAATCATAGCCTATAGTACTCAAGGCCTTTAAAGGATGCTAGCACAAAAGTTTCATCAGCATTGGTTCAGTAGATTCAGAGATTACCGCGCTGGAAGACAACGCACTTCTGTCTTTATATATTAGTATAGATTATTATATTTATTTTGTTTCTTTTAACTTTTATTCATCTTTCAACTATTTCTAGTTAAGATGTTTGGAAGGGATTCTGGAGCTCAAGAAAACGTGCGCAGAAAATCTCCTTCATACGTCACATAGTTTTTACTGCTTTTTGACTAAATAAATCCAATCAAATTAAAGAAACGCAATAAAAGCAAGAGAATACTGTCCAGGAAATATTTTATCATAGGAAACACCACAAGTGCTTTGGAAATTGTCGATCATTTCCCGACTTGTGGAGCGAAGAAGGGATTTATCTGAGAATTCCCAAAGCACGAGTGGTATTTAATAGGACTATTCCGCGAGTGCAAATATGTCCAACAGAGTTCCGAAATGCGCCAAATATTAAAAATAACTGAAAGCTATGTTAAAATCAATGGGGTATATTATACGTGGTTTATTGGACATTGCGATCAATGAAGTACCTCATAACATACATGAGTCACATTTTGATTGGCCAGTAGGGCGAAGCGGTAAGAAAAATCTTATAGAAAAAGTGATAAACTGTTTTAGATACACCGTCCTGATTGGGGAATGTTGTATGTATAGTTAAACACCATTGGTTTTAATTTCACTAGTGATATTGTGAAGGAATATTTTTTCACTATTCATAGCAGACAACTGAAAAATATCCATATATCCTACACAGGTAAAACACCTATTATAATAACATCCTAAACATCATTAATGAACGGGATACTATCAATGATACGGCGTTTAATTGTTTTCACCCTGGGCATGTACGGGTCAAGAGTAACTCTACTCAAACCAGTTCCTTCCGAATCGCAGATCGTTAATTAGTTCAACGTTTGTTTCCACACCGTGCTTCACTGCGCGAGTTTAAACATGGCGGTCAATAACCGGAACAATATTTGTCGAGTGGCTTTAGAATGTGGATTCACATTGATCTGTTTACAGCCACAAATAAGCAGGAACGCAAGTGTCAATATTAGGGTGCCGAGCCGCCTGCAATGCAGTAACGAGCTGTGAGTAAACTAATCTGATGTCGCATCGCGTTGACATGAAGTTGGGTAGGTATTCTGAAGGTGCGTGTTCACTAGAGAGTAACTAGCGCGAACTAGAAGCTCGCAATACCCTGTCCACCTGCGAGCGATTTGCAGAAATCTCTACCTCTCGAGAGCGCACTCGCCCATCCCTCCCGAGATTACCTCTCACATCCCTGTCAACTGGAGACTTTTTTAAACGTCCGTCCATCTGTCTGTCCGTCCATCGAACTTCCGTCTGCGAACAACATTGACGTCTAAACTATTCGTACGATTTTTTCCAAAATGAATATTCCCCGGTCGATCTGGCCCGACTCAAATCTCTGCGATATTGAAAACCGTTCTTTAAATTTTGGGAGAACTTTACATGAATCACCTGGGACATTTTCAACATTTTCTAAAGGTAGCTCCAAATTTTCTTTTAAATTTCTTACCAGAATAGAGTGAAATATGTAGTAGAGAGTATGTGCTATTCTGTAGTAATACTAGTTTAATTTGGTATATTGAAACATTTATTGTGCAATGTTCTGCTTGGTAGCGCCCATGTCGAGGCAACAAACACAAAACTGTGGGCTCGCAGTCACTTCCAGAACGGTTCGAATGCTGAGAGCAAGACAGTGCGAGTTCTTGCACAGGCGTGTCCTCTAGCGAGTAGTTCAGATGGCGACCGCTCTCCGCGAGCATCACACCACTCTCTGTTGCCTACTCTCAGAACTGTGGCCATTGGCGAGACACGCTCTCAATAGAAACCCGCGAGAACGTAGCTGTCAACTGGACACGCACCATTATACAGGAGCGTATTACCGCACGTTAGTCCGTAAAATACTTCCTCAGACCCGCGGAATCGATTGGTTTGGTTTGCTTTTTTTGTGTTTCCGGGCGCGTCAAATGCTTTGGTCATTAGTCCCGTTAGTGTAGTGCATGCTTTTTGTCGGGAGATAGCTGTGATCTTCCCCCACTGGATGGCGAGATCCGGCGCCGACCTACCGTCGGCTAGTGGGGTTTCCCCCTAACCAGGACTCTCCCACAAGCGGGGCACCGCCCCAGTCGGGACAAGCTCTAAGCTCCCGACAGATCTCCCGGAATGTGTGGTAATATAGTGTATGTTAGTGTAAGTGTGTGTGTGTAGGGGGAGAGGATAGGACAAGGAAGAGGAAGGACAGATTGCGCGCGTTTCGTGGCCCGTTTGGTAGGGAACTGCTCCGGCATTCGCCTGGTGTTAATCGGAGAAACCACGGAAAACTACCGATCAGAGCAGCCGACCGCTAGAAGTCTTCTCCAGGCAGCGACTGAATTCGACCTAGCTGAAAAGTTAGTGTCGAAAATCCTGCCGCCATCAGAACTCGAACCTAGGACCTCCCGGTCAGAGGCGCTGCAGTGATATCAGTTGAGGCACTGAGCTACCGCTCCCGGTCCCGCGGAATCGAGATCGCTGGTACGTCACAAAATGAAAGTTGAACATCAACTTTAACAATACTTTATTCCATCTATAATAACATTCCGTTTCTGCAATATTTCCGAACGGCGGGTCGCCTCTTCCCTTTTCTCTCACCGCGAGCGGTAGCTCAGTGCATCAACTGATGTTACTGCAGCGCTTCTGACCGGGAGGTCCTAGGTTCGACTCCTGACGGCGGCAGGATTTTCGACACTAGCTTTTCACCTAGGTCGAATTCAGTCGCTGTCTGGAGGAGAACTCTAGTGGCCGGCTGCTCTGATCGGCAGTTTTCCGTGGTTTCTCCGATCAACACCAGGCGAATGCCGGAGCAGTTCCCTAACAAACGGGCCACGGATCGCGCGCGATCTATCCTTCCTCTTCCTTGTCCTATCCTCTCTTCTTACACACACACACACACTTACACTAACATACACTACATTACCACACATTCCGGGAGATCTGTCGGGAGCTTAGAGCTTGTCCCGCGCTGGGGCGGTGCCCCGCTGGTGGGAGAGTCCTTGTTAGGGGGAAACCCCACTAGCCGACGGTAGGTCGGTGCCGGATCTCGCCATCCAGCGGGGAAAGATCACCGCCATCTCCCGCGAAAAAAACATGCACTACACTAACGGGACTAATGACCAAAGCAGTTGACGCGCCCGGGAACACGATAAAATCAATCAATCAACCTTGTCTCTCCCTCTGTGCTCGCGCTGAGCACTGAACAATCACGGCCAGTGCGTTGCGCCGCCTTGCTACGGCGCCGGTGACGCGTGGCGGTGAGTCTCCAGTCACCTCGACCCAGCCGGCTGTGGCGATCCCGCGTCTCCAACGCCTCTTTTTTTTAAGGGCTAAGGGCAATTTTTTTAAGGGCGAAAAAATCCTTCGTACGCCTTCCTTCGGAGGGGAAGTAAAGCCGGCTGTCCCATGTTAGTAGATTTACTGCATGTAAAAGATCCTCAAGCCTAAATGAAGCCTCTGAGCAAAATTGAGATCCGCCTGTTTCGTCGCCCAAGATAATACCTCCTTTCTGCGCTAGGTGGTGAAAGGAGCGTAACGAAATTTGCGTGGTTAGACGGAAGAGCGGGCCTGATGGCCCGAGTCTCGCCACGTAAAATAAGGCATTAACTAACTCAACTAAACTAAGCTTCTCGCCCGGCTCCCGGACGCCCCTGGCCTGCACGACTTCTCCCCGTGCAGAGCTTGCTGGCTGCTGGACTAGCTGACCACCGACCTAGTACTAACTATCTCCCGCCTTATAAAATAAATCTTTTTAATGAATTCGTGAACGTCCTTCTCAACGGGGTTCATGACCTCAAACACTGTTATAAGGATTCATTTTATAAGGTAGGAGGTGTAAAAATGGCCTAATGTCATCCGCCACGTTACGAAACCCCAAGTATAGCGGCGAGCTGGCGCCCGCACCCCCTTAAGTAGGGAAGGTGAGGCCCAGGATAGCCTCGCCTCGAGGCTCCCGTCTCGCTGGCTGCACTTCGCACCAGCCACCTCGTCTGTGCGCGGTGTATCGCTGCCGCGCGCGCGCCAGGTTCAAAACCCGGCCACAGCAATCGCAAAGACTGACGCACCTTCCTCGCACATTTTTGATTGATTATTTCGCGTTTCCGAACGCGTTGTACGAGCATCCAAATCATCTTTCAACGAACCTGCTAGACAACAGTGAACATGTATATAGATTAAAACGAGAGAATATTTTAGATCTGCCATACCGATTTCTTAATTGAAAATTTCATTGTCACCATAACTCACGTCATTAATGTATTAATTAGATACCATTTACTTATTGTTCCAACAAGAACAGATTGTAAATTATGCAAAGTGAAAATTAAAAAAAAAAAAATTAGTCACGTAAGTGTAGCGTATGATTTTCCCCGGGTGGCAGTGATCTCCTGCAGGACGGTGAAGTCTTTTTCCCTTCACCACGTATCTCAAACTAGCAGGGCACCGCCCCAGCTGAGACAAGCGCTAAGCTGCCGACTTGTCTCCCGTAAATACTGTGTATGGTAGTATAGTCCATGTACGTGTAAGTATGGTAAGTCATCGATGAGGACAGGACAAGGAAAAGGAAAGAAAGGTCGCGCGCGGTCCGTTTGCTAGGGTACTGCTTCGGCGATCGCCTGGTTTTTATCGAAGAAACCATGAAAAACTACCTATCAGAGCAACCGGCCGCTACAATTCTCTTCAAGACACCGGCTGAATTCGACCTAGCTATTGATCTAGTGTCGAAAATACTGCCACGGTCGGGACACGAATCCCAAGACCTCCAGGTTAAAGGCATTGCGGTGATGTCAGTTAATGCTATGACCTACTTAAGACGGTGTATCGTTTCCTAGGGTGGTAGGTTCTTATCTAGTCTCGAGTTTTCTTGTAAATTGTTCTATAGTGGTGCTTTCCCAATCATCGCATAGGATTATTCGAGTAAAAAACTGACGCAAACAATTTAAAAAATACCAATGATGAGTGTTTTGATGTAATTACATCCACAATAAAAGATGTTTTATTTTATATTCTAGGCGCGTCAACTACCGAGGTGATTAGTCACGTAAGTGTAGTGCATGTTTTCTTCCTCGGGAGGTGGTGGTGATCTTCCCCCTCTGGATGACGAGACCCGGTGCCGACCTACCGTCGACCAGGTTTTCCTCAACCAGGTGTATCTCACCAGCAGAGCACCACCCCAGCCGGGACAAGCTCTAGGCCCCCCGACCGGTCTCCCGGCATGTGTGGTAGTGTCTATTATATTCAATAAAATCGCCATCCGCAACCAACGAAATTTAGCTAGTGTCGAGACTACGTGCGGAAACACTTAGACCTGCCGATGAGAGGCTGCAAATAGAAGAGTTGCTGTCTTTTGAGTCCCTTGGACTTGAGTTCCGGCGCCTCGTCCGCAAACACTTTCGCTTCTTTGTCTGATGCTTCGGTCAGAATATAAAGATTCACAACAGGTTACTGACAAAACTTCAGAAACATTATTATTATTATTATTATTATTATTATTATTATTATTATTATTATTATTATTATTATTATTATTATTATTATTTGTATTATTAGGAAAGGTAATAGGAAAAACTGTTCCAACTATAGTGGAATCAGTGTCATGCCGACATTAGGTAGGTTTTATGGCCGTATCTTGAAAGAAAGAATGGAGAGGGAAGTGAAGGATTCTGAAGAGCAAAATGGATTTAGACCAGGGCGCTCGTGTATAGATGGAATATTTACATTACGAAACCTGATTGAGAAAAGAGTTTGTAGAGGTTTAACAACTCATCTAGCTTTTGTAGATCTACACAAGGCTTACGACACTGTTCCACAAAACAAGTTGTGGACCAGTTTATTTAAGAATGGAGTGTCGATAACGTGTCATAAAATAATTTTACAGCAACTATATGAGCATGGTCAAAATAGACAATAAAGTTTCCTCAGCACTCCTGGTTACGAAGGGCCTTCGACAGGGTTGTACCATGGCACCGACACTTTTGAAGATCTATTTAGAGAAAGCCCTTGGAGAGTGGAAGAGGAAATGTTATGGTATGGGCATTCCAGGTGGTGGTGAAATTATGCATAACCTACTCTTTGCCGATAATCAGGTCATCGTGGCTGGTGATGTGGATGACTTGAGTTATATGCTCCGTAAGTTGAAAGAGAAATATGAGAAATGGAGCCTGAAGATTAATATGTCTAAAAATGAGTATCTGAAAGTGGGAGATAACGAGATGGAAGATAAAGATAGAGACTGAAAAAATTAAAGGTTGTAAAACTTTTAAATATTTAGGGGTTACTTCATCATCTAATGGTAAAAGCAGTGATGACATTAGTAATAAAATTGGACAAGGTAAAAAAGCGATACGGCAACTAAACCCTATTCTGTGGAACGATAAAATAACAAAAAGAACAAATCATATTATTTACTTCTCAGTGGTTGAAAGTATCACTACCTATGGTGCAGAAGTGTGAGAACTAAATTAAAGAGAACGAGACAGACTTCCTGCACTTGAAATGAATTTTTGAGAAGAATCAGTGGTACTTCCAAACTGGAACACGTACGAAATGAGAAAATAAGTGATATTATGGGCGTTAAAAGAAATATTATTGACAAAACTGAAACCAAGCGCCTCCTCTGGTATGGTCATCTAGAAAGAATGGAGGAGTGTAGATGGCCTAAATTAATATGGAAAAGGATTCCTCCTGAGAGAAGAGAACGGGGTCGACCACCACGAAGCTGGGCCGAAGGTGTACAAGACGGCTGCCAGAGAACTACAGGAGGGAGATTGGAAGAATAGACAAAAATGGATATCGGGAAGTGAGATGCGGCGTTAGCCGTAAAAAAAACTCGCTGAAAATATAATAATAACAATAATAATAATAATAATAATAATAATAATAATAATGATGGTAGTAGTGGGTTTTGTAGTCCCCCAAGGGAGTGGGAGTCCGAAAAGTAAGTGCAAGGCGATGGTGCTTACAATCTTCTGTGGCAGTGTTTGATTGCAGGTGCTGAGAAGGCGAAAGATTGGTTGGAGAATGCGTAACGTCGGGACCAGGAAATAAATTAGTTTAAAAAACGTCTGGTAGATTAGCATGTGTTAGTCCGTATCTTATGGCCTCTTATATCCAACTTCGATTTTTTATTTATTTATTTAAGCCATTACAGTACCTACATCCTATCGCGTTCTAACCTTTCGAATCCTGGTATTTACTCCAACTGGTCTCTCCATCGCATCAAAGCCGCGGAAAAGAGATTATAAAGTACGGCTGAGGAAAAAAACCCTGAAGAGGGAAACCTGCCGTAAGAAGCCAAGTACATGCTAATCTACCAGATCTTTTTAAAACTATTTATTTATTTCCTGGCGCGGACGTCACGCTTTCTCCTTCCAGTGTTTCGCCTGCTCAGCACCTGAAAATAAACAGCGCCACAGAAGATCGTCCGCACCAACGCCTCTGCCGTTACATTTCCGACACCCACTACCCTTTGCAAAGGGTGCTTAATGTGCTTTATAATTTGACAGTTTTATTTTATTTCATTGTATTTTATTGGCTTATTTATTGATTTATTACTTAACAGATGACTGTGACTTATGACTTATTTACTTCACAGTTTACTAATTTAAATTACTGATTAACTTGATCATTATTTGCTTATTTATTTATTTATCTATTTATTTATTTATTTATTTCCTTCCCTGTCTAGGCTCCGCACATACTAACTAGTGTTGTTTTCCCATTCCTTAATTTCCGTTTCCCTAATGGTCCGAACATTTCCTAGAAATGTTCCTAATTCTTTCATGAAGTTAGACCTGTTATCACCTAAAATGTTTTGGGCGAGCGTTACGTTCCTATGTTGGAAGTAGTAATTTCCCATTCCCATTCATTTTCCTCTCCGTGTTCCGGCCGCACAGCAAATTAAAGGGATGTGGATCCAATCTTCCCTATCACCCCAAAGCACACAGATGCCATTACCATTCGAGTCTCTCAATCTACGTTGCACCCACCCCCGACCCTGAACCAAGCGTATCCCCCTCTGGCGTCCCTTCTAAGTGTGTGAACGTAACTTTCGCAACCCCATTCCTCGCGTGAATTTGTGCCACTTTCTTTTTCGACCGTTGCTGCCAAGATCTCTTGTCTTTTAATATACGCAAGTCTATCGGAAATTAGCCGTTTTAACTTTCGTGTTTCCCTTTCGCCAACCATCTCCGGAGAAACATCTCCCAGACCTGCACGTTCTAGTAGCAGTTCAATTTTGTACGACCAGTAGCGTTGGTCGCTCCCCTGTAACTGAACTCTAAAGCCCCTCTGTATAATCGCGTCAGCATATTCACCTTCTAATCTAATTCAAAGTTTAATGAGTTTCATTTTAAAATCTTTCCAAATTCCTTTGATGCGATGGAGAGACCATTTGGGGTGAATAACCGAATTCGAAAAGTTATAACGTACAAGGATGTAGGTATTGTATTGACTTAAACGCCTTCGGCCTAGCCACATTGCATCAAGGTATTTAATTTATACGAGTATGTGTGATAATTACCTATTAAATAAAAATTAGAAGTGCTACAAAATGGCACAGACTTTCTCGTTATAAAGTTTCATAATTTCCTAGGTGTGAACTAGATTTACGGTCTTGCCACAACCTCTTGGCAACTGCCATCTATTGAAACTTTCCTAAAAGCAGAACAGAAATATTACTTCAAGAATATTAAAAAAGAGTAAAACTTCGTCTCAACAGAAAACAGTTGAGTTTTGGAGAATCTTTGTATGATATTATTTAAAGCATTTGTGCTCATAAATGTAATAATGTAAAGAAATCGCCTCTAATGTAAATATTACTCACGTGAGAGACAAGTAAAAAAAAATTTAGTAATTTTTTAAAATCAAACAAAAATAGAGCAACATGGCGTTTACGTCATCGTAGAGAGGACATCTGGCACTACTACTATCAAAAATTTAAAGAATAAAATTGGGAGTCGTTTCTAAGAAAATCTGGTTTCTGTATTTTTTTAATTGCAAATATTACATGCACTATTGCTCGGAAACTACTAAAATTTTCACAAAAATCTACATGATCTTCAAGAAAGAACTATTTATTTGCAAATTTCATTTGCAGGAAAAATCTGTCTTGAAGTTTGTAGTTGTAGGAAGTCGAAAAATATGAAATTTGTCATTTTATAAAATTCAGAGTTAACCGTGAACACAGAACCTATGCCATTTTTATAAGAGTATTTTACTCTATTCTTTCAAGAAATTTAAAGGAAAAATTTGGAGCCGTGCTTGAGTAAGTTTTGAAAATGTCCGAGGGGTTTCATGTAAAGTACCCCCAAATTTTAAAGAATGTTTACAAAATTTGAAAGTTGTAACTTGTGCTGGATGGACAGGTGTTTCTTCAATTTAGAAAAGATTTTACTCATGGTTTAGGCGCTAGTAGTGTTCACAGGCGGACGGACGTTGTGAAAAAAAACAACACTTTTTCGGTGTCAAGGAATCACAAAACGTGTATTTCCGTTGAAATTTCGAAATCGATTTTCTGCAGCAGTACATAAATTTCTCTACACTACGTATATACGTACGTATTCGAGAAAGTAACTAGAGATGCTACAGAATGGCACAGACTTTCTCTTAGTAAAGTTTTCTAATTTCGTTGGTGTGGACGGGTACTGTACAGTCTTGCTCCTCCTTGTCTACTGCCATCTATTGCCGTCCAAATTACAATTTTTTGAAATTTTCACAAGTTTTCAGTTTCTAAATAGTAGAACCCAAATATTAATTTAAGAATATTAAAGAACGCTAAAACCTCGTCCTAAATGGCAATTTTTATTGGACAATTTGGAGCCGTTTTTAACAATATGGCGTTTAGCGTTACAGTAAATGCAACATTTGAAGCTCGACAGTACGAAGCACATTCTTTGAATTAAGTAATTCTATGAATAGGATAAGTTGGGCGGCAGTATATAAATAAAACTGTGAAAAGTTATCAAGTTTCTATCAAAGTCAATTATATCTCTTTCCATTTTTTTGTATTATGTTTTTTCTTGTGTAGGGCATTAATTTGTTCGGGTCTTATAAAGCAGTTAGTACACAATTATCATTTTCATTTAAAATGACACTTTTTACAAATATCAGTGTAGCAAACCATACTTTTTAGTTGAGACGTATTTAATTCTGATGTTACATTTCAAGCTCTTTATTTCCAGCACACATCAGCATTAGTCGTACATCTGTTCTCTAATTCGTCGATGACGCACGAGTCAGATAGATTTGAAGGGCAAAAAAAACAACAACACACGTAATGGAGGCAAATTCATTGCAATATAGTAAAGTATTTTTAAACTAATTCATAAAGAATGTTTGGCGTGGAGATGGCATAATCTCTTCTGCCCTGCATAGAACTATCATCACTTAAAAAAAGAACAGATCAAACATTTTCCACTAATGCAGCACCTGCTCTTCACTTACCACATACACATACACATTTAGGCTTAATATGGTAAATTACAGACAATGAAGTTGCTCTCAAGTAAAGTAATAGGAAGAATGAGAGTGGTTATCATTTGTTCTCTAGCAAATATCAAGTAGTTCTCTTTCCTATCATAGTATAGAGAATGTTGCGGTGAAAAATACGATTTGCAGATCTGTGATGGTGAAAAAGTGAATCATTCTCGTTCGTTTACACATCTTTTGAATGGATAGAGCTAAAATCAATGAATAACATGACGTGAATGTGACTTTAATGTAATCTTTAAATTTTTCAAAATTTTCATAAATGTATATTCAAATGTTACTATAATAATGTGTAACTGTTACAAATAATGCGATATACATGTTGTAGTATCACTAGTTATTTTTAATGTGACTTATCCTGTTAATTTTTTCAGGTGTTTCGTAAATATATTTGTAATTTAATTATATACACACGCGTATTAATGAATACTTCACAAATTAATTTAATTGAATTACTCCAGTAAAATGGTATTACTAATTTATTGAAGTGATTTATGTAAAAAAGTGTGAAAAATTAATTGCGTATCATGAATGAAACGACGCGACAACTCCATCCTCGTTAGCATCAGCTCTGTCCTCTTCTAGTGCATTCATTTAAAGGCGATGAGCTCTTTTAACAATTCATTTTGTAAGTTTCAAGCAGTTGCAAAGAGTTGTCGCAGTGTCGTGAACACGTAGTAGTTGGCGAGTAGGTGTGGTGAGAAAGTAATGAAGTGTTGTGTGAGGGTTGTTTGAAATATTTTCGCAGAAGTAGAGAAAGAAGCGATCAAATGCTGCAAGCTTTGACATGGGAATCAAAAAATGACTAGGACGGCGAAAGGCGTGAGATGGAAAACCTTTCGTAAAGTTTCCTTAAACAAGGCGACTTCGGCGAGAACTCGTGGCTTGTCTTTCGGTAGGTTTCGCGTGGTTTCCTTGCATGTTGGGCTTCCCCAACATGCAAGGAAACCACGCCAGGCACTCGGACCTTCGAAGAACACAGACCACGTGGGTCTGCTAGCCGCGTATTCATTCGGAGGCGAAGGAACGGGATAAAAAGGACATTTTAGATGGTTGTGCAGACTCCTGTGAAGGGCCAACGCGTGAATGGCAGCGGAGAATAAATAGTCTGTTGAGTTATTTCGATGTATTTCCGTCTGGCTTGCTCTCAACAGGTGACGCAAGATGTTCGATTTTGCTTTTGAGGCGCAGAGGCGATTGAAATCTTGTTCAAGGGTTTTGACCTAGGTGCCTGGGCAGGCGGACTGGCTGCGCCATAAAGTTGGCGTGATGTTGTACAAATCTGCCTTACTGTTAAGTTAAAATGGACGCAGATAGTTTAGCCATAATCGCTTCTAAAATAAAAACTAACAGAATTTCATGTATCATGCAAATAAAACACTACTTTTTAACACACATTCTAATTTTCTTTGCGTGGATACTCTCACATTTTCTTCTAAACATAATTGAGTTGTATTGAGCACGTCTCTCTCTCCTTCCTCCGCCCTCCTTTGATACCGCGACGCCTCACGTCGCGGCGCCAATGTAATAATATACTACTTCTAATCAAACACGATGGCCCACGCTAGTGCGCCACGGTAATATTCTCTTACAAAATCTCACGACGATTGTAATATTTTCCTCGTCACGCGCACTATCTTGCCCTGCCCTAGCCCTGAATTATAATTGGGTGCCACATTAGCGATTGCCCGTACCTCTGCTAGCTCGTACTATTGTTTATTTCTTACCGTGCCGTAGTCCGCGCGCTCACTCCATACGGAGTTGAAGGAAGGGTCCGTTTCGTTCGTGCCTGGGTCAACATTCATACCACTACAGAATAAAAAGACATGGAATCACGGCAATTATGAGCCATTGGGATGCTCATGCATTTAATTTAGGATTTTTTTTTGCTGATATCCCTTTTCATTAACACAATCTGCCCCTCCGACTTACGAAACATAACAATACGAATATATAAACACACAGAAAAAAATAAACATACACACTGAAATTACAATACAAAGAAAAATCTCATCCATCCATCAGAATGCGCATTCTGTCGTGACCTTCCTTATTATCCTTAGCCTAATAGCATAACTTGGTCTTCGACAGAACTTCTTTTCTTTCTTTTGAATGGAGCGTAAACAAACCAAAAAAACAACAATACAGTTATTGCACAATTCGTGCCACTTCCCTTTTTTGCAGCGATGTCACCTTCCGTCAGCGCCCGTCGCTGGTAGCTGTCACGTGCATTATTTACGCACGCAGTCCCTCAGCTGCCACCAGATCCTCGATGCACTCCTCCGTTTAAAGTTTGCCAATGCATCCACAATTATTGTTTTTTGTCTTAATCGCGTCTTCCCTGAATGTTATTTCTATATCTCGCGATATGTATATCTTTCGCGACGCTCCTATTTCCTGACACCTAATTTGCGTAAATTTTGTCTATGCGGATTTTTTTTTCGTGAATTTCTAAATGAATTTAAATAAATTTTCGATACACTCAGTCTCAACAATTGTTTTTATGCAACCAAAATAACTTAATAACGTTTTACACGACACTTCCGCAAAAATTTTCAAAAACTTAACACAACATAAAAACGCGTGCGATCATCCTCACGTCCGAACTCATTCTGTCTGTAACCCAGTTTGCATTGTTGGTCTACACAATCCAAGTGACTGTCTTTTTTCCAAACATATGCCCATCACCATAATAAATGTTCGAAAATGTTTACATTTTTCACTGTTTTGGGGCATCTTGCGTCTTACTCTCTCTTTCATAGTTTTATTAACTTTTGGTTTGTAATTATCACATTACCGAATTCCCCTTTCCCGTTTTCCTTTTTCCAAAAAACCTTTATTTTCCGTCTTCCCCACTCGTGATGACGTCACATCTTCGGTCGCTCTTTTAATTCTTTCTTAGCTCGCTATGCTATGGAACTGGATACTGATTTATTAAAGCCTTACATAAATTCCCCCCCCCCCCCGCCGTAACTAATTTTGCCCTGATCTAAATATTTTTCCCTATAATTTCTGTAAGTTTGGCCAAAATCCACCCAGGCATTCACTGGATATTCAATAAAACTCGTTTTATTATATACTTTCAGAGGTACAACAATGGTCACCATGTCTTCAACTCCGCCGTCATGCATGCAATTTATACCATTTATAATATTTACGGAACCCGTGGCTCGAATAACGTGATTCTTGGTTCAAAATGTTCCTAAATTTGGGTTCTATTCACTGTTTACAATGCCTATTGCCCCCCTTTTGTTTTCTATTACTTTCCTAATAATTATTATTACGCGGCGCTGTCGTCTATTGTTTCTTTCATTATTGGCTCCTCTTTGCTTATGTAGAAGTTCCTTGTCCCACGCATTCTTGCGGGCTAGTCTCACAAATCATTACATTATGTATGCAAGGGAAATTTCAAAACTCCCTCTTTACTGAAACAAACTTTCCACAAAGCACAAAATAAATACGAAGTTCAATCATGCATATTTAAACTACATTTGTAATTATGTATCAGACGAACAAGATTATTTAAACATGTGTTTTTGTAACACTGTTAGGAGGTTATTAACTGATGTAATGAGCCAGAAAACTCCCGCAACAAGATAAACATTAAATATTACATTTTTATGCTTTAGTAGCAGAACCCGGCAGACTTTCTCCCTCCCTCCCTCCTCCCTATCTCTCTCTCTTCGCTCACTCTTTTTTTCCATCTTTCTCTCCCTCTCTCGTTTCACATCTCGCTTTTCCCTCTCTCTCTTTTCCCCCACTCATTTCCCCATCTATGTTTTCCCTCTTTCTTTCTCCCTCTTTCTTTTTCCCTCTCTCCCTTTTCCCTACTTCATTTCCCTCTCCTTTATCCTCTCTTTTTCTTCCTCTTTTTCTTCTTCCCCTCTTCCCTCTCTCCATTTTCCCTCTATTTTACCCTACCCACTCTCTTTTTTCCTCTCTCTATTCCTTTCTTGTTCCCTCTCTTTTACGCATCCCTTTGTCTCTTCCCTTTCCCTCTCTTTCCCTCCCTCCTCTCCCCATCCAGCGCTGGTGTATCCTTCTCCGCGAAACATGTAGATGAGCCGACTTTCATGGAGATCTCTCACAAGCAATCTCACACTGGAAATGTATTTTGATTGTTAAGATATCCACATCAAAATGATTTTCAAGAAAACATGCATTGCTCCGGATGCGTCATGCCCTCCGGCACTAAGACTTTCAATCGCCTCGCGGTGATGTACTTATCCCCTCACTTTTTTCATTTCTTTAATTCTTCATTAGTGTCTCTTATAAAGGACCTGGACCTGCTCCGGGCATTTCTTTAGATATTATCGAGAAAGCAACGAAGAGAAGTTCTCGTTTTGAAAGCAATTAGTATCTGTTTCGCGCCAAGGAATTTCAGTTCGAAATGTTGTCATCAGTGCTCACTGCGAGCTTGCTCACTGCGAGCTTTTGCCTTCAACTGTTTATTGCTTAAGGGAGGGGGAAGGTAGGTCGAGAAAAGTCGGTCAAGAAAAGTTCCGCGGTTATACATACTACGTTTTTTCTTCTTCGGAGGATTTTCGCATTTACTCTTTGGATGGCTGTGCGAATAATATACAAGTGCAACGTACGTAATTCTTGCAAGTCTCTTTCCACTAAACTATGAACTATACCCCTGACATGCCTCTTGATTTAAGAATTAGTGTTTTGTTTTCAAAAATGGCTCTCAAGTGTGGAAAAACGGTTCATTCGTTCATACCCCTTTAAGCCCTGACCCTCACGATCGTGAAGGTGTTGCAGCATTTGCCTATTGCCCCTGAAATATATTAGTACGTTACAAACGCCGGAAAGCAACGATCGTGAGGGTTTCCAATGAGTGTGCACAACGAGGTACACGTCGCAAAATGGCGCGAAAACTGCGTATAGAAGTCACGGAGCATTTATATTGATTTCGATGTGAGAATGCTTTGCAGCAGTTGAGAAGTATCTGTCGAAAACAGGTAAATATTATTTTTTGGCTTTTTGCTTAGATATATTGTCTTAAAGAATATGTTTATAAATGCAGAAAAGAATGATACATACGGTTTAGAACTAATAATTATTTTTTCAGACGTGTTATTTGGCGACTATCACGATCGTGAGGGTTAGACGTGTACTGTTGTACGCTGCACTGACGAGAAGTGAGGTTAGGATATTATTATTATTGTGTTATTAGTATTAAATGCGCACATTATTCGTTAGTGCTTGATTAACAACAAATATAGTTATAAAATGAATATATGGAAGTATTTATATCACTGATTTAAACTAATACAATGTTATGTTTTAGATGTCGAAAAAAGAGAAGGTCCTTCTCACTGATGAAGAAATATTAGAAAAGCTATTGGATTCGGATTCCGATTTGAGTTGTTTGCCAGATGATAATGATGATGATGATGATGATTCAGATATTTACATGCCCCAACATGATGCTGATTCTGACTCAAATGTTGAAAATGAAGAAGCAATCTTTGATGAAGACACATCAAGTGCTGTCGTTCAATCTGCATCTACGTCTAGTAATAACACAGGAGATTCTATTCGTGGTAAGAGGAAATATTGCAAAAAGGTAAAAGAAAAGGCATGCCACTTGACATGGCAAAAAACTGATCTTCAGAGTGTTGCTCATCCAATTCGCCTAGTTCAAGATTCGGAGCCGGTGAAAACACCTCTGCAATATTTTATACAATATTTTAATGATGATTTCTTTGAGCAATCAGCTGTTTTTACTAATCAGTATAGTGTATTGAAAACGGGAAAATCACTAAAGACAAATATCCAGGAACTAAAAAAGTATTTTGCTCTCAATTTAATAATGGGATGCATTTCTTTCCCAAGACTGAGGCTATATTGGCAAAGAGAATTCAGGTATGCGCCTGTATGTGACAATATGTCAAGAGACAGATTTTTGTCTTTGAGACATTGTTTCCATGTGGTTGATATTAGCAAACCACCCCACGACATAAATGAAAATAAATTATGGAAAGTGCAACCAGTAATAGATGCTTTTCGGAATGTGTGCCGAGGACTCCTCGTGATCACGTCACATATTCAATAGATGAACAAATGATACCGTTTACAGGACGTTGTCCTGTAAAACAGTATGTGAAAAACAAACCCAGACCAGTGATATTAAAAAATTTTGTTTTAACGTCATCATCTGGTCAAGTACTTGATTTTGAAATTTATCAGGGTGAATCGACAAAATTAACCCACAAAGACCTTGGACTTGGTGCTTCTGTTGTGTTGAGATTGACGGAGACTTTGCTGCAAGAATCTTTTGTTTATTTTGATAGGTATTTTACGACCATACCACTGTTAGAAAAGTTAACTAAATTGAAACTGTATGGAAGTGGTACAATTCTGCCAAATCGCATTAAAAATTTTCCATTCACAGAAGCATCGAAAATGCAGAGAGGGGAAGCTATTGAGCATGTACGAGAAGATGGGAAGATTTCTGTTGTCGAGTGGAAAGACACAAAGAAAGTAGTGGTGGCTTCAAACTGCTGTGGTGTCCTGCCGATTGAAGAAGTAAAACGTTGATCCAAAAATGAAAAATCATATCTTCAAGTATCATGTCCTTCCGTAGTAAAAAGATACAATCAATGTATGGGAGGAGTTGATATTTGTGACCAACAAATGGAATACTATAGGACTTGGTTCAAAACAAGAAAGTGGACATGGAAAGTAATTGTTCATTTCATTGACTTGGCTGCAGTAAATGCATGGACTGAGTACATGAAACATGCTCAAGTCGTACAAAAAAAGCAAAGAAAAGATCTCTTAAAATTTAGATTAGAGTTTGCCGAAGGTCTGCTAGCAGCTCCGCCCCAAGACCGGCGCGTGCTGAGTGACAGTGAAGAGAGTAATAGCAATATCCCAATACTCAAGAGATCAAAATTTTATAATCCACCTGCAAAAACACCATGTGATGACAAAAGATTTGATGGTTTTAACCATTTTCCTGTATTTAATGACTCGAATGTGCAGATACGAACACTGCAAGAGTCGAACAAAAATGAGATGCGAAAAATGTAATATTTATTTATGTACAGCTAAAAATAAAACATGTTTCAAGGATTTCCATTTTAAATGAGGTAACATGTACCATTTAAATTAATAAAATTGTGACTTTTATAAAAGAGTTAATTTTCTCAATTAATGCCCAACCCTCACGAACGTGAGGGTGCCCTCCCCCCTAACCCAAACCACAATATTTTTTTTCTATTTTTTTGGTCTCTAATATTAACATACGACCACAAAGAAACAGTAAAAACTGACTTTGAAAAGAAAAAAATATTCAGGTCTTAAAGGGATACAACACGACGATACGAATATGTATTCTACAATTCGATGAGATTACGATCGAATCTGTAACTATAACACTCAACGTAGTAACCATCTTCATCAGGTGTCAGTATCAACCTACAAATACATGTAAAATGTTTACAATACATTGCCACACAATATTTAACAATTAAAAGCGATAAACATATTGTTTAAGGGGAGGTGTTAGGTTCCCAAGGGTTCAAAAATCAATATTCAATATGGATCCGAGAGATTATCACGCTGCAATATATTGAAACAGTTTAAATGGCCCTTTAAAGACCTGGGTGTTCTAGTACCACGCCTATGTCTAACGTCATGTCGCTTGAGTTTCATAGTTTTTCAATTTCCCTCTCTCTCTTTGAGATCGAATTTTTGTTTTCAGGTTGTAAGTAAGTTGGCAGCTCTGTTGGCGCTATGTTTTCGAGTGATTTGGGCTCTTATTTTGTTTTTGAGCACGTTTTGCTGTGTAGTGGTTATTCGCTATTCTAGTTGATTCTAGGGAGGTGAAATGTTTATATGGTAAGACTCAAAACCCATATTAGAGTATCCCCAATGTTTGGAATAGAGTTCTCAAAACTGTATTTGTTGGGTTTGATACATTGTCATTGGGTGTGTATGAAGCAGTTTTAACTTTCAATGAATCTTTAAAAATTAAATACTCACGCTCATATTTCTTTCTTAATTTGTTGGGTAACAATGTTTCTAAAGCAGTATTTGCTGCTATTTTTATTCCCAAATCAGAACTACATTCACTCGTGTCGAAAAGTATACTCCAAGTATACGTTGTACTATATTAGTGTCGTAACATCTGATTACAATACTCGATTGGTTACCAGGGTCGGTTTAACGACCTCGTTTGGTAATTTTCCAATCTCGTATTGTAATCAGATGCTTTACGACACTTTTGTCGTAAATAACTAATATCTTACAAAACGCAGAAAAATGTTGAATATTTTTTAAAAAACTCCACATGAAAATATTGTTGAAGTATCAACTTGAAAATAACTAATTAAATGTAAAATACTTCTAAATACATGCACAAAAAATTGTTTCTGTAATGTTAATAGTTTTTGAAAAAATATACTTAATATTGCTGCATTTAACATGGTGGGGATAGGACTTAACACCTCCTCTAAGTGCCACGTGAATCATGGTGGTTTACCATTGTCAGTTGTCTCCATATAGCAACGGAGTATCATGTTGAAAGCGCGTTGTCAGATGCCTTCTCCTAGCAACGGGATTTTACAATGGAAGACTATAAATAAACACAATTCTTTGCGAGGTCATGGAGACAATTTTGAAAGTTTCTCAGATTCTTAGGAATGTAGATTTATACAAATGCACGCATGTTGTGCGAGGAACAGTAGCAGTAATGATTACTAATTGTTTAAGAAGTCGCCGTAGGTTGTGAACTGTAGACAGATGTCTTTTACTTAAATTGTTATTTTGTTGTTTAGAAAGTCGATTATTTCTCAGAGAGAAAGCAATCGATGGGAAATCGATAAAAATGTGACTGTGACGTTTTGACGATTGAACCGTCACAGTCTTGCGTTGAATTGGGGGCAGCAGTGGCACGTGCAAAAGGTGAAACGTGCCTTTTCTGTGGGATGTGCCTTGTTATCGGCGGAACGTGTCTTGTTAACGGCAAGTACCGAATTGTGATGGTCGAACTTGGTTTACGAGACCAATTGGACACTCTCTTAGAAGAAAAGTTAGGGTCCACGAAGAAGAGCATTGATGGTGTCGCGTAGTGCCGAGTGGCAAGAATTATAATAAAAACATTGAATAAGATCACATTGAATAAGATCACTGAATTTGAAATAAATATTAAGTTTCTTGGAACAATATTAAAAATTTACAAGGTACGTCTGCAGGTTTCAAAACTTTTAATCTAGTAAGGTATTATTACATTTTCTTATAACTGAATTTATGTAAATACTCCTAAGATGTGTACTGAAATCTTGATAAAATGTTTTAATCTATTGCCTTAGGTTTGGAAGATTTAGAAAAATTCACATTATGAAGATTAAAATTAGCTATAAAAATTATGAGAATTATGAGGAAGACAGGTTTAATAAATCTGTCGAAAATTAAAAAAGATTGGCAGTGAAAGAGGAAAGGGAAATATTAGCAGAGAAAGAGGAACGGCAAAAATTACCAGAACTAGAAAGATAATTAGAATTAGCAAAAAATAATGCTAAAGAGGAAGTAGAATTAGCTAAAATGCAAGCTGGAGCATCTATAAGACTAGATAAATTTAAGATGTGAGTACAGGATGTTCAACTGAACATTGGCTTTTGGATCAAAAAGTGGATAACGTAAGTTGTTCGTATCAACGGCG
Source organism: Teleogryllus occipitalis (assembly GCA_011170035.1). Lineage (NCBI taxonomy): Eukaryota > Metazoa > Arthropoda > Insecta > Orthoptera > Gryllidae > Teleogryllus > Teleogryllus occipitalis. The sequence goes on along the minus strand of BLKR01004772.1, from coordinate 4,623 downwards.
CCCATCCAATGATGACCGAACGCACTCATACCTCCAGGAATGAGGGTGAAGAAAAATAAAAGAAAGTTAAGTGGAACCCTGTTTTTCTATTGCAGATTCGGATTACCCCCAAAAATACCTAACTTTTGTATCTGACGTTTTTTACCGTTTCGTGATGGATGGTGCGATCGACAAAAAATAAAATACGTTAAAAAAGTTAAAAATGGGTTCTTGACAATTACCACATCAAGACGAACTAGAGGTGCTACAGAATGACACAGACTATCTCGTAGCAATTTTTTATCATTTCCTTGCTGTGGACTGGTTTTAAGGTCCATTCTGTGGTCAGCTGCCATCTATCGTCGTCGGACATTTTTTTTGTGTGTGTGTGTGTGGGGGGGGGCATTTTCTCAGCTTTTCGGTGTCTGAATAGAAGAACCGAAATATGACTTCAACAATATTAAAGAGCAGTAAAACCTTTTTCTAAATAAAAATTTTCATTGAAAAATATGATGCGTTTTTTAAGAAAATGGTGATTAAGCATTATTGTAAATGCAAAATTTGAAGCTCTTTTTCACAAGAATCTATTGAGGTTTCGAAAAACTTCATTTGAAGTCCTTTAAAGTACTTTCACTCATAAATGTAGTAATGTATACAAATCGATGGAAATGTGCATATTAACGGCGTGAGAGATATTTGAAAAAATTTCATTTGTGTAATTTTGGGAAAAAAAAGAATAGAGAAAACTGAACTTTAGGTCATATTGTAATGATTTACACGATCCCCGATAGTATGCGTTTGGATAATAAACAATTTGAAAACATTTACAGCAAAGGCGCCATAATAAAAAAAACCGATTGGGGAAGAAAATAAAGTGAACCCGATACTTGTGCAAGTTTTGACCATAGACATTAGATCCGGCTTTAATTTAGGAACATTTTAAAAGTTATCCCAGTAAAATCGCGTCGGGCAATAAGAAGTAATTGAAAATTTTGTATTTCGTATATTTGTGTTAAGGAGAATATTAATGGAGTCCATTGTTGGAGCGATGAAACGCTTATAAAGAAGAGGGTTTTTCGAATAATGCAAGAGAACGCGATGAGATATCAAATTCAGACTTTCGGGGGGAAAAAGAAGAAAATTAGCGGCATCATGCAAAATTTATCCGATTTAAATATCTTGACGGGAAGTATCAAAATTTTAATAAAACAAATAAATTAATTCAAGCAAAAGTTTAGCAAGAAGAAGCGATTAGCGAACAAGTGCAGTGCGTTCCGTTTCACATCCAAAAACGGAAAATAGGGAAAATAAAAGGAATTTGACCAAAGGAAAACATCGAATTTTAGGAAATTGCCGGGAGAATTTTATTAAAACAAAAACGGAAATAAAGTGTTTCGGGAAACGTTAAAATTAAATATTTTGTGAGAACCAAAGTGACGCGATCGTCAGTTATCAAGCGATCGGGAAAAGTGTTGAAGCAAAAATAACAATGCTAAGTTGAAAAAAATTTTAGCAGAAGGTGCCTAGACTTGGTGGAGGCAAGACGTGTATTCGCGTAGGCGATGTTTGGAAATTTTTTTAAAGTGCGGAAGTAATGGACAGAATTTGCAATAGTAACTAGGAATACTTCATGTAAATTATTTAATATTTCGTGAAAAAGAATTTCATAAAAAAAAAGTTTTCGGAATTACTGTGAAATTCGGCAACGCCCGTTGGACTCGCGAGAGCAAACGATAATGAGCGTGGCCGTATGAGAAATTTTGCAACGGTGGGGAGCGCGACGTTGCATTTACGATTAGTGGCGCGGAATTCAATTCGGAACTCAGAGATTTTCAAATAACTTGGAATATTTATGAAAAAAGGTGGCAGCGTGAATTCCGACATGTTACGTGAACAGTGATGCGTACGCGAGGGTGTTCCGGAACTGGTGGCGACAACGGGAGGCGCTGTTGTGCGTGGATAATCGCACAAAACACCCGGATTCTTCGCGGAAGCAGCATCATACGTGAGCAAAAGTATTTTGACATTTGTTTTTTTTTTTTTACGAAGTGAAGAACGCTCTGTCGAAGATCAAGTTATGTGATTAATAGATTTTAATACGTAAATTTCGACAGAATGCATTCTGGGGTTTTAATCATATGTGTGAATGGCATTTGTTTTTTGTTTGTTGTAAATAATCTGTGTGAATGAGAAAGTATATGTCCATGTTTCGTGTATTGTGGGAAGAGAATTATCTATTTGTTGTTGTTTCTTTTGTTGCTGGGTTATGTCAATGTGTGCCGTCAGAGGCACCAGTGCTATTACAGCACTAGATATTGTGAATTGAAGGAAAATACGAGAAAGGAGGGAATTTGAATAAATTTCATGGCCACCTTTGGGGTCATGATTTGTAAAATCAATATGTGTTCGTAGTCATTCACGTAGCACTAGAACTGATCCACGCACGTGAGCGCAGTACCTTGCTCGCGTCTGTACAGACGCACCGCAGACCACGCCCTGGTGAGTCAAAAGGCCAGGTAAGCTAGCAGACGGGCAATTGTGAGTAGGAGAACGGGAAGATTATTATATGTGGCAACCCAACGCGAGGCTAGTGTTTGTTTGTTTGTTTATAAGAAGGGCTAGAGCAGGGCAATCTATTACACGTAGCAGTTTAACGTGCCGGGCTTGTAGAAAGTATTACAAGTGGCCGCACAACGGTGGGCTCGGGCTAGGCCGGTGTACGGACACGCCGCCGTCGGCACCCGTTACAATATTAAACAGCACAATTAGCACTATCCGCTGGGAAAGTTTGAAGAAAAAATTAGAGCCCTTTTTCAGAAAATGTCGTTTGAGCGTTTCTGAAAATTCGGAATTTTGAGCTCATTTTTACAGAAAACTGTTGAGTTTTCGAGAAACATTAAATGCTATTATTTAAAACAGATGTACTCATAAATCTAATAATACGAAGAAATCGCCTCTAATGTAAATATTACCGACGTGGGAGACCAGTCAAAAAAATAATTATATAAATAATTATATAAAAACGAAAGAAAAGAGCAGCATGGCGTTTATGTCATCGGATAGGGTTGGTTGGGCACTAACCTTACCAAAACTTTAAGAAAAAATTGGAGCAGTTTTTCGAGAAAATCTTGTTTTGCACTTTTTTAAATTGCAAATATTGCACGCTCTATTGCAAACAACTACATAAATGTTCAGAAAAGTGTTCATGACCTTAATGAAAGAACTATTTACGGGCAATTTCATTTGAAGGAAAATCTGTGTATTCAAATTTATAGTTGTAATACGCCAAAAAATTAACGCTATTGCCATTTTCGAAAATTCAGAGTTATCCGTGAAAATCAAACCTATGCTACCATTATAAATGTATCTTACTTTATTCTTACAAGAAGTTTAAAGAAAAAAATTGGAGTTGTTTATGAAAATATTTTGAAAATATCCGTGGGGCTTCATGTCAAGTACCCCCAAATTTTAAAGAATGTGTTTCAAAATGTCAAATCTTCTTCTAGAGCCAGACCTTCATGGGTTACTTCAATTTGGAGATCGTACGTATAGTTTAGGCGATAGGTTTGTTCACATACGACAGACGAACCGGCGGAGGGACGGACGTTTTGCTTTCAATTGGTTTTCCGGCATCAAGAGCCCACAAAACATAGATTCTGGCTACACCACGTGTTAGAGGATTTTTTATTTTAATTAAGAAACTGGTTTGATGCACTTTTTCGTCAGCAGAGCCCGGCAATGAATTTTTCAGTCGAAAATCCGCCGTTTTTTCGCCCAGCAATACATAACTTTCTTTATACTACGTATATTACTCCATACATACGTGCGTTTACGAGAAAGTAAAACGTACAAACATGCTTGTTCAATAATTTGCAAAAAGCTATTCCATGATTCTGTAGCGTTGCAATAGTCAGCGAAGCCAAGGTCCCACATGAGGCCAGCTGGCGACCAGTCAACTCTTCCCCAGAATTTAAATCTCTTTCTGAACAATTCACTTATTATTTATGCTCTAGTACATCCAGAACCAATTGTAATTTAGAAACTATCCACAGCCCATCTACTATAGCTTCGTGGACCTGCTAAGTAGGTCTGCTAAACTCGACCTGTCAAAGATTTCTCATTATTAATTTTTACGTTCCCCAACAACGTCTCCTGTCGCTAGGCAGGAACACACTACTACGTTACAATACCAAAAGTACCAAAAATAAATCTCATATTAATATTAAATGCTACATTTTTGCATAGTGAAATATAGTTATTTCCAAATACACGCCTTTGGAAATGCACCCGCTTCCGTTGAAACGTATCACGAGTAATTTGTGAACAACAAAACGAACCTGACACTGCTTTAATACGTGACCCGAGTGTCAGATTTAGTATTCTGTCTGGCACATATTTCGCGTCATGCGTTTTGTTACCCCCCAAGATCACGAGTTCAATTTACAGTGCTTTCGTTCGAAATATCGCATTACCTCACCGGTACGAGCTGGCCCCATCTGCTTCTCTGCCACCGTTGCGCCAACTCCCACAATTCCCATCACATCTCGCCACCCGCCACTCTTTTCACTGTAATACTGCACCTCCCAAAGCCGTACCTCGCCCCACGCCACCCCAGTCCCCGCCACCGCGCTCCTCGCCACCTCG